>DVZL01004164.1:0-13182 GCA_018236625.1 Lasaia peninsularis | reverse complement strand
TCCCGGCTTCGCCCGGGTATACTCTACATGTTATATACATAAAAACCTTTCTCTTGAATCACTCCATCTATTAAAAAACCGCATCAAAATCCGATTGCGTATTTTTAAAGATTTAAGCATACATAGAGACAGACAGAGAAAGTGACTTTGTTTTATAATATTAGGCAACATAAAAAGACATTACGACGTGGAATTACCTTGATATTTTATCCGGGTATATGTAAAAATACTTCAGTCCCAAAATACTACTCTCGAGACAAAATTTGCGAAATAAATTACCTTCCATATTTTAAATTAACATTTTAAATTTTTATTAACTGCAAAACTACCAATCGCCTGATTGATATAAAGTATATTAAAACATTTTCATTCCCTAATTACTATGTTTAATATTGCATGCTTTAAAAAAACTAATTATTTGATAATCACAATTCACAATATACTTTAAAAATAAATTATATGCTAGCTAATTAGTAAGAAATTACTACAATTCTACGACAATTCATACGCGAGAACAGGGACGTAGCTAACGCTGTTTCAATTATACTTTTGGGGGGGGGGGGGCACCAATTCCTGGAAACCTCAAATGTGCATAAATTAATAAAAACTTCCTATTTTTCCAAAAATAACAAAAGTAAAAAAAAATCCCACGTAAAGCGGGCGTTGGAAATATTCTGCATTAGTTATTGCGGGCTGTAGTAGTACCTAGTGTATAGATTAAACTAAAATTGCTTGTAAAAATTTTGGGAAAAGGGACAGATAGATAATAATGGTGAATAAATATTATTTTTATTTTATGCAAACAATTTTTCTGGAATAAATCTTTACTCTTCTTAAGGCCCCCCGAATAAACATTTATACGGGGCCCCGTCAAAGCACGCTACGCCACTGCGCGGGAAAGTAAAATACTTTCTGCCTTTGTGATACAATATAATTTGTAGTGTAGTAGATACTATGTAGTATCAACTTTTTTGTTTTTTGATTTATTTTTAATTTGATTTATTTTATTTTATAGTAAACAAAGTATCCAATCGCAAGCGATTAAGTCTAATTTTAATTTTATCTATTACAACTGTCACCACTACTATTATTACTGGCGATTGGCACGCTCGGGGGTCATCCATATTTAATGAACTCGGAACATAATTATCCTTCATCAATAAATTAATTAAAACACGTCCACATTATATTATTAATGCGATCTGACGTCGAAACTTTTGTTTTGATTTCATACCGTTGCTAAGCATTATTTTGTGAAAGACAAATTTTCTGATGAACTTTTATCCTTGTTCCAGCACTACCCCGTTTTTATATCGATTACATCAGGGTCGCTTACCTAATAGGTGGTATGGAGATATGACAAGAGCGCAAGTTTTTACACAGAAGAACTGACATTTGCTGCAACTCAGGAGGGAAACTAGGTCCAATCGTAAATTAGGTCAAATTTTCCCTTCCTACCAAGCAGCTCGTAAGAGGCGAGCATAGGTTAACTAAGTTGCTAACAACGTGACCACTGGTGGTAGAGTGCTGTGCAGTTACCCGCTCGGGTGGGGATCCACCGCCTTACCTTTTCCTGCCGCCATAATGACATTGTCGTCCGGAAGGTAGGGTAGCCGGTGTCTATAGGCCACGGTTGTCTCTTACCATCAGGAGACCCGTGTGCCTGTTCACTGTCTTGTCATATAAAAAAATACACGAATTCGAATTTTCCCTCGACATTTCCCTTCACCGTAAATACATTCAGGGAATGTACTTAAGTTAGGGTAACTCATTGACGTATGACGGGGTTCAACTGTACTACCGATACAGAAGTCCGAAGATCTAACCGCAAGGCCATCGAGGCTCTCAAATGAACAGGTCGCTATAAATATTAAAGATAGTCTCCCTTTAGGTGCTACTTGTTAGGAAGCAGTTGACGTGTAGGTATTCTCCTGCGAAGTCTGGATAAAACTATGTTCATCACACAAATATCTGCTCCAACGGGAATCGAGCCCAAGCCTCGTTAAGTTCGTACGCAAACCCCTCTAGCGACAAGGTAAAAAAAATAGAATAATAAAAAATCTGGGGACTTAAGTAAAACAACTGCATTAAGAAACTGTATAAAGAAATTTATTAAATCTGTAATATTTTCAATTTAAATATTAATCGGAAACAATTTGAGAAAATGTTTTATTAAATGAGGTTTAATTTAACATGATAAATGGTAACTATTATATATTTTAGTTATCTGTTTAATTACTGTTACAGAATTATGTGCAAAAGTGATACATATAGCTTAGACAGTTAGTGGAGTCTGGCATATATTGTATAAGAAATTAAGGAGACGGCGGACAGTAAATTCTTTGTTCAAAAGTATTTCTTACGTAAAAAAAAAAAAAAAATATATCATCACGGCCGTATACTCGAAAGGATTGCTTGGATTTCCCCACGATGTTTTTCTTTAAGTAAGGGCACTCGGAAAATGTACTTTAGAAAAAGTCATTGGTACATAGCGGGATTCGAGACTCGACTACCAAAATGAATGTCCGAAGCGCGTACTACCAGGGCACCGAGGTAGAAAGGAAGTGATCAGTAATTTTAACATAATCCCATTAAATTCTATTGCGATATAAACTTAGTAGGACTATAAGTATAGTAAATAAAGTTCAGTAAATAAAAAACCTAATTATATATAAAGTATTCCGTATATAGACAATGGTAGAAACAGATTTTCAACAAATAAATTTATAATTTTACATTTTTTTTATATATAATTTATGAAATTATAATATAAAATTTCATATTTAGATACTAGAATCGTACAGTCATGTATTTTGACAGCATAATATACAAAATCAGAAAATTGAGTTTACAGCTCCGCTGGCGCCTTAAGATAATAACTTTGGTATAATTTTAAGACTTCATGAAATCGATGGATGTAATATTATATTAAGAGAGTAGGTACAATATGAGACAGTATAATGTGTAGTTAAGGACGATTCCTTTCGCAAAAACAATGTATCATACAGTATAATATGAATATAAGAATTATTATTTTACAAAAAATCTTCTGCTTAAACCAAGCAAATAATAAATATTTTTATTTATGAACATCTACTTTGTAGACAGTTACTTATCACTACATAGTATAAGACAAAGCCGCATTCCATTCATGTCCTCCACATGCAGTATTTTTAGATCTCCAAAACTACCCAACGGATTTTGATGCGTTTATTTAATAGATAGATTTTTCAAGAGGAAAAGTTTACAAAAAAAATTGTAAGTCTGTTAAATATGGTTTGGAATATCTGTTCACAAAATCTAATTTAACATTTTTCCTAAGGCTAAATTTTAAAACTTTCTAATAACAAAACAAAATTTTGTCATCTATTCAAAGATTTTACTAATAAATATATATTTTATCATAAGCGTTCTGAACAGATTTCAAAGTTATATAATCATAAGAATAATTCAACTTTTCTTCCAACAAACAATTTCCTTCCAAAAAACAATTGACATTCAATAATTCAATATAAATATTTGCATTAGCATTAACATAAAATTCAAAATTATAAGTGTGTCTGTATGTAATATTAAAATAACACTTTTTACTAAATGCATATGTATGTTTACAAGGTATTTATACCAAAATAATATTTTTTAGAATTTTTGTCTGTCTGGTTGTTCCCGCTTATCTATGAAACGGCTGGACCGATTTTGACAGGACTTCCATTGCCAGATAGTCGATATAACGACTAGATAAGGCTACCTTTTAAAATTCAAACGCCGACAAAGTCGCAGGCACATCCAGTGGACGATAAAATGGTGAGTGCTGCTCTGGAGGCACTAACCTTTTTTTATTCCCATTACACAATTGTGTAGTGTACACATTTTTTGCGATAATTGATCACCCTGTAATCCCTGTCGAAAGCTCCAGATAAATCCAAATAAAAACCACAATAGATTGAAAGTTATTATAAAATATTATATATTTTTTTATAATATAAGACAGCGAACAGGCACACGGGTCTCCTGATGATAAAAGACAACCGTGGAATATAAACACCATAGATGTTGTAGGTACTCCGCTGCCCACAGTCTACCGGCTACCTTACCCTCCAGACCGGAACACGACAATGTCATTATGACGGCAGGAATAGGTAAGGCGGTGGATCCCTACCCGGGCGAGTTGCTGCACAGAACTCTACCACCTAGTTAACATCACGGTTTTGGTGACAATAAACCCTGTGCTCGCCTCTTACGAAACAGGGACCCAAAATTTGAACATCGACTATTTTACAATCGATTTCTATTTGGATGTTTTCCGTTTCAGATAGATCTATCAAGATCTCCGAAGGACATTAACATTTTACATTAGAGTTTTTTGCACAGAGATGCTTTGCGATAAGCAAACACAATATTATAGACTATTTTCTTCTTTAATTTCTATTGAATGTATGTAATATAATATGAATGTACTTTTTTCTCTAAGCTTTGTATGAAATATGAGTATATTCTGTGAAATTGTGGAATTTAGTAAATAAATAATAATAGTGATTGTAGTAATATATTCTATACATCTATGATATAAAAACTGCTTGATTTTATAATATGGCGAAAGTAAAGAAGGCAGGAATTATATTTTTACACTAGTTTTTCAATGTATGACTGGTATATGATATATTGGAAATAATAGACACGTTGTTTTTTTACACTAATTCATATTTCAAATTATCTTTTAAATGGCCAGCCGTTTTTAGGCTAAAACTTTAAATATAAATAAAAAAATAACTATAAATAAAAAACTAAATTTGTACATTAACAGTTATTCATACAGAAATAATAATAAGAATCCTTTTTAGTTTTTGACCTCATCAGGGGTAAATATTTGTACATAATTTGATCAGGAAATTGAAAAATTAAAAAATAATCTATGACTTTTAAAAACCTTTTAAGTTAATATATTGATTGAAGGCAACAATATTACTACATATTATGGGAATGATTAACCCTTTATGTATTTGGCTTTATATTTCTATGATATACGTGTGTTTGTATTTACTTCAATAATGAAACTATACAATGTATGTACCTATACACTATTTTGTTGGGCCTAGGGTCCAACAAAATAGTGTATAGGTACATACAATAGATGGAGTTTAAAAACTATAATTTGACTATGGTATAAGATTGCTAATAATGAGCTATTACAGTAGGATAAACATTATTATAGGAAGAAGTCTGAATAGACATATGAACAGGTTTCAATGTTATTTAAGCCATACATCTCGCTTATACATTTTTAATTTATTGTAAAGACAATTATTATATTGTTATTTAATTTTTTTTTTAGTTATGTAATTCTAACATATTTAAGGAGGTACAAAAATGCTTACATCGCAATCTTATTTATAATTTTGGTCAATTGTAAGCAAGCTATAAATTTACAATTAGGTACTACACCTAGGAATTATATTAACCATAGTTTATTACATCCCTAGGGCAGTAAATGACGGAGACGAAACCGATCCAAACGAATATGTGATGTGAGGCTTTGTTACTGCCCGAGGCGTATAAACTATTGTGCCATAATTGTTTTATTAAAACTGAAAATTAATTTTTAATATACAAAAAGGTGAATCATAAGCTAGAATTCTTCCTTTCATTACAATTTTTCATAGGAACTTGTTTCTTATTAACGTGACGGCGGAGAAAACATTCTTAATACAAACAAATTTTAAATAAATTCCGTTGTTATTTGGAATGAGATAGAAATGAACTAGAGTTACAATCAGGAATCTTCAAAATTTAATATACAATTTCATATAAATAGATTTAAGTTTACATGCGCAGACATGTTTTTTTTAGTTTTAGACTTATATTTAAAACAAAATATGTTTATTTAGTATTATAACCGTATTATATGCTACATAGAAACAGATTAATAAAATTAATGTAGAAATATCATATTCATTCATTATTTATAGGGTAACTAAAACTTTTTTAAAAATCAGATTTTATCTTACAAATGACGTAGCTTCGTACAAAAACAGCTTAATCCTTTACACAAGTGGCCGATAAATTTGAAAGAAAAAATCCTATTTTACCCAATCACAGTTACACTCACCTCCGCCGGAACATTAATGCTTACAAGTGAATGAAATTAATTAATTGCTTAAGACTGCATCATAACTGATTATATATACCTACAATTATATGTTATTTTATAAGGGAAAAACGAAGGTAATAATTTCAATTCAAAATTCATTAAATTCACTTTTTAAAACACGATTGAGATATAAATTTTCTTTAGTATGTAATAATTATATTTTATATTCGTATTTAAAACGTATGATACTAACTAGTTATAATTCTGTTAATATCTACTTAAATGTATCTGTGAACAAATGAAATATAAATAAGTAAAATGAGTCTTAAAGAAAATCTATCTGTAAGATATTTTTATAGATGTTCAGACTAAAATCTAGTAATATTTATGTTAATATAATATTTAATTAAATGTAAAAATAGCGTAAAAAAATTAATAACTTATTGTAGATGAATTCATATCTATTTTTAATAATAATAAAGTTTTAATAATTATACAATTACAATTTATATTTTACATAATTTATATTATTTTAAATGAAACAAACAGTAACATGATTGAGAAATTCCTTTTTTTTATAATTTTGTTTAGAAATATAAAAAATATAAACACCTATTAAAATGTATGAGATGGTTGAGTTTACAGCTCAGTTGTATAAATTGTTACAAGTATAATATCTATCTTCATCTAATTATTCTATCTCACAAATATTGTGCGCCTCGAGACGTCTTCGTCGTTATAAATACTACAAAAATTTCAATTTTTTTAAACAAGCTTTGGACAATAATTGTAAAGATTTGAAATCTCAAGTCTCATATAACTTTGTGCATAATATATGCCTTATATACATCATACACACTCTCATAAACACTCACACACACACACACACACACACACACACACACACACACACACACACACACACACACACACACACACGTGCGCGCGCGCACGCACATACATACACACGCACATACGCACACACGCACATGCAACCGCAATCCTCAACTAATCACAACATCAAAACTTCGTGAATCAAATATGTGCACAATATATAAACATTCGAAGCACATCATATAATAAAACACTTCGTGTCAAAGCAAATTCGTGGAGGAAACATCAATGATTTCAAAAGACCTTTTAGGTCGAAAACAAACGCTAGATGACGTCACTTTATAGCAGCTGACGTCATATTTGCGTGGCGGAAACCGGCGAACGCGAATATCTGCGTACAAGCACGTGGTGTGCGGCCGGTGGCAAGAGAAGTCCAGAGATAAACCCGTGTTCTCAGACTATAGCGTCTCCTGTGCGCTATGTTATTGAATGTCAGGAGTCCAGTAATACGTGCCATCGTTGTACCTGAAAAAAAATATCATTTTTTTATGTGGTTTGACATCCCCATCGATTCGATAAGCTCTCTTAAACACAATAATCGCCTATAGAAACCATGTAAAAGATAATGCGAAAGTGTGGCAAGCTAATATAACAGCGGTAATTTTGCTGCGCGATAATTAAACTTATTAAAAAGTTATCTTTATTCTCCGAAACCGGTGGGTTTATATGAAGAAAGTAATGAATGTGGAGGAAGCTTGGCAATATATAGGAATCGTGACATTTGGCACTCGATGTTCTCTGCCTACTCCGCAAGGAACCTGACGTGAAGATCTGTCTGTATCTGTCATTCTTTTGTCTAGTGGATTCCTCTCTGCAATTTTAAGAATTTCCTTGGTTTTCACTAAATACTAATTTTATTATAAAACAACATTGAATATACCTGTTGTCCTTGTCTTTCACATAGTTCTTGCCAATGTCTCTCTTCCTCCCGCCCAGACGAGCTGTGCCCCAACGAGAACCAGCCGACCATTTCGTTTCTCTTGACGCTGCGGCGCCACCACACCGACACCATTAATGTCACTTCAGTTAACTGAAATAGGGCGACCTACAAAAAAGAAAAATATTTTCATCACATCAGGAAAAGCAATGATTGGTTCGAATGTTAAAAACCGGTGAAGATCAATTTTTTTATACTTTTAAATGAATTTTCTACCTTTGTTTTACTGCGTTTAATCTACCTGCTAAGTTATTCAGGATCTGAAACTGGATTTCCGTAAAGTAGCGCCTGATTATATATATGGGGTTACTATGCGGAAATCCATATTTAATCAGAAATTGTTAGAGAAATTTAAACAGAAAGAACGGCTGAATTGACCATAAGTATTTCCACCATTATAAAATGGTTGTCAATGGAGTGCTTTAGTCTGAAGGTTTGTCTAACTGATGAACTTAATATGCTAAAAATTTCAGATTTTCAATAGTCCTTTGGCACTTAGGCTGTCTAGAAGTATGAAAATTAGGAAGTAAGTACATATTATATTAAATAACAAAGTATTAGAGTGACCGAGCTTGGCTCGGTAGTTCTTTTTTTCAGTGCATTAAGCTTTCATCTCCTTGAAAAAAATACCATCTGACGGTTAGTCTACGTCTAGTGAAGGGTTGTATAGATGTCGTGATTTACGCAAGTACGGGCGGTATAAAATTCGCCGGGTCAGCAAGTATAGAAATAAATATACAAGAATGGCTCTCATTTTGAAGTATTATATATTCGATAGCACCAACTATACAATCTTTATTGCGCAAAAATATTTCCCCAAAATCCAAATAAAGGTATTTAACTACCATGTTTGTTTTATTAATTTCACAAAATGACGTCATGGAAACGAGAAAAGATAAAGTTGTGATACCATTTGGGGGAATTGTTGTTGGGGTCTACCACGAGTATACTAGTGGGAAAATTCAGTAATTTAAATAACTAGATTCTTACCTGAAATATAAAAAGCTCCTTGTAGAGCGGGTTAGATTGTGCGCGTCGTGTGGTAGACTTGCAGCGTCCCATCTCCATCCCCAAGGAACTGATGAGGCAGAGCTTCACGTACGTATCCGGTGCCTTGTTGGGAGACAACTTACGGAAATGTGTCCCTTTTATTATCTGTTAAAAATTAAGTATTATGATATAGAATATTATAATATTAAATCATCGTAATATTTGTATTTCTTACCATCAGGAAATCCGTCTGCTTGCCTTCCAATATCATAAAAAAAGAGAATTTTATACATATATGTATACCAGCTGTGTCCCCGACTGCGTCCACATTTTTATTTAATTATTTTATTTGTACATTTCTAAAATAAAATAAAATAGCCTAAACCGTTCTTTATTAAATTAGCTGTCTTACAGTGAGAGTCAGAATTCTAAAAAATGCTGTTGCATTGAGTAAAAAGCGGTTATTTTATTAGTTTGGTTTTATTACTCCAATTTATTTGTATCGATTGTATATATGTATCATGTAGATGTACCTCTACAGATAAGTGTCCAGTGGTGGGGTTGTATTGCAGGCCCAGTAGCAATTCAGGCGCGGATCTTGTGCTGCAGCAGGAAGAAGCGGAGTCAGAGCGCGCTAGGCTGCATGCCTCCCCGCCGCTGGCTCCGGGAGTCGTAACGGACCCCGCGGTCGCCAGCGTGCCGAACGTGCCGAACGTGCCGAGCGTGCCGAGGGTGCCCACCGTGCATATAGACGAAGGACTCGCGAGTGTCCCCGTTACTGATTGCTTCATTTCCAACTTCGGCAGCTTAAAAATACACAGTTCAGGTGTTTATTTTTCAATTGAGAATTTTTATAGGGGGAAGCAAACAAGAGCAATGAATAAATAATACACGTAACTCTTTGCCATACTTTGCCAAAACACGTAGCTGTTTATCAAGCTACGCAGACCCTGGCTACAATATTTTTTGTATCGTAGCTCGTGGCAAATACCTATAAAGTATTCTATAATATAATATCTAGGCTTCGCCCGCTATAATTTTATCAAAGCGTATTTTTCCGACTTATTGAGTTAAAACATACCCTCTTTTTAATATAGTCGTTTACATTTAACACTTTTTTTAAATTTGCAAATGTACCTGTAAACTAGCCTGATGATGCTGTCGCGGAGTCAGTCGCAACCATAGGTTGTTCTCCAGCTCGAGGTTAAGTGACGCGAAAGTGATGGTAGCTTCTCCCAGCAGCCTCTGTCGCCTCATACGCTCGCAGCCGTACACTCGGATACGAAGACCAAGTCCATGGACATCCTCTGGTGATGAAACAAAAATAGATTCATTTTATTTTACTCCAAGATATCGCTGCTCCTGGTTATGATATTTTAATAAATGATTTTAATGATTTAACACAAGTAAATAAAAAAATACTTTTATAAAACTATTGCGGTATTAAGTTCTAGAGTCTCGGTAGACTAGTGGTATGTACTTCAGACTTTCATTTCGTTAGTCCAAGTTCGAACTTTTTCTAACTTAAGTACATTTTCTGAGTGCTCTTACGGTGAAGGAAAACGTGGTGAGGAAACCCGGGATTTGTATCCAATATGGTGACGGACTAGTCACATCATGAGACCTAATGTCGTCGGCTAACCGTGGGTGCATATGTACCTCTGCCTAATGTGGCGTTATTTTTTATTTTATTTTATATAGTTCTAAGTAAATAAAATGTACATGACAATCTATTGACCTGGATTAATTTTATGTAAGACGAAGCTTTCCATGTATTGTGGATTTTCTCCGTTGCGTATCTTCGATTTGTACTTTTGTTTCTTGAGTGGGAGCAAGACGATTCGGACCTGCAACCAGATATTTATAATATTTATAAGAAACAAACCAACGTCCGCCTGTTATCGCCTTCATCTATGCATCATTAAGACTTTCAATCAAAGAAATGAATAATTATAGTAGTAGAATATAAAATATACCCTTTTACAAAGGACCATTTTTCTATGATATTGGAAGGCAAACAAGCAGACGGATTTCCTGATGGTAAGAAATACACGTTGCCTATAGACACCGAAGGTTGAAATGATGCGTTGCCAACCTGAGGCTGAGATGGTAAGCTCTTGCGTGAGAAAATTTACCGGCTACCCTATCCTCAAAACCAGAACACAACAGTGGCGAGCTATTGAGGCAGGAATAAGTAAGGCGGTGGTACCAATCTGGGCGAGTCGTTGCAAGACTCTACCACCAATCATCGTCACGGTGTTGGTGACAATAGACCCTATGCTCGCCTCTTACGAGCTGCCTGGGTAGAAGGCAGTTGGTCTATTCTACAACGGAACCCGGACCAACACGGGGAAATAGACCTGTGTAGAATAGATCATCTGCCTCCCTGCCAGGTAGCTAATAAGAGACGAGCATAGGTTAAGAGCCTTGTTGGTGGCCACCGCTGATAGAATGCTGTGCAGTAACTCGCCCGGGTAGTTCTGCCACCATAACGACATTGTTGTGTTCCAGTACAGAGGGTAAGGTAGCCGGTAGACTTGCACACACGGTCTTATATCCCGACCACAGACAGCAATGCACCTACAACATTTAGCATAGTACTAACTCGGATCCGCCTTATGATATGTTGCTATAATATGAATGCCATAATGACATTATTTTGTCCCGGTGCGAAGGGTTGCGTAGCCGGTTGACGTAGGCATTATACCTAACATTTCAGCCACACGACAGCAATGTAGGTGCGTTCAATCAACATCTGTGGTATCTATAGGTCACACTTGTATCTCATTATTGAGAAAGTCTTGTGCTTGTTCGCTGGCTTAATACACAAAAACATGAACTTATTCCCCTGTACTTCAAAAAATCATTATTGCTTACTTACAAGTTAGCTTGTACATCTTGCGATATTGTCATCCACAAGGCTAGGTACCAGTTTATGTCACTTTAAATTATAATTTAAATTAAATTAAATTATCATCAAATATATTTTGCTAAATTTTGAGTTTAGAACAATTTCAGTCATTTATTTTTCTAAAAATGTAATGCTAAAGCAAGTGTGTCTGATGGTTAGTGATTACCACTACTCACGTACCAGCACATATGTAGAGTTGGCAACATTTTAGGATTAAAAACGTTCTTTTTATAAAAAAAAACCATACATGCGATTGGAAATACCATGGTTGATTATTAGTTCCACAAATGTCTTATGAAATAGGAGTGCAAAGTTAGCATACTTCGCTATACTTTCTGTATCAGTCTTCCTCGTGTAGCTCAAGGGTGCGTTATAAATTATATATCGGCTGTTGAGACAGGGGAAATGTTGTAGTCCTCGCCATAACTTATTCAGATTCAGCTTTTTACGTAAAGGTTGGAAAATTTGACTCGTAGTTCATACGGTCGACGCAGATAATATGTCGAAAAAGTTATTTACGCAGTTTCAAGGCGTATAATTTTCTTTATTTATTTCCAGAGAATTTCAGATGCGAACTTATAAAGACTTTTCGGGAAAGCTTAGTAGTAAACCAGAGGATGCTGAAATTTTAGACGTGTTATGATAATCTTATTCTAGGTAGAGTAAGCTATCGTTTTATATGACTGGATTGTTCCAATGTCAAAGTGGCCAATGTCAATGCTTGCCATAATTCTTTCCGGTATGAGATACAAGCTTATAAAAGAAAAAAAGAGGTATAGAAACAATTTACAACCGATTTCCAAAAAAAATAAAAGTTGATTTATATTAACAAAACCTATTTACTTTATGAATATCTATCACTTTTCACTTTATTGTTGAAACCCGAGGTAATAAGCTCAACTGTATTTAGTTTGATAAAATAAATGGGACACATATGGCCGCCTCAGGGCGATTGTCGCACCCTTGTCAAAGTATGACATGCTGTATCTTTGTGCCAATAAAGTCTCGCGTAATTTTGACATATTGGAACAGGTGAATCTGTCAGTGTTAGGATACTGTATTCAAACTTAATAAAGTAACGTAAATCTCCAAAAAGTTATTGGTTTCCCCTTTTGTTTTTTAGGGTTCAACGAAACCCTATTACTAAGACTCCGCTGTCAACCTGTATCTCTGTCATCAAGTTGTATTTCATTATTTCTCATAGTTGATTTGTTTCTGAAGCCGCTATAATATAACAAATACCAAAAACATGCCGTTTTTATTGATTGTATAGAACACCTTCATCTACGATTTCTATTCGTACTTGGCCGGAACATGACTTTTTAATGGGATAAAAAAATGCCAACAGGTCCCTAGTAACTT
>DVZL01004163.1:0-13187 GCA_018236625.1 Lasaia peninsularis | reverse complement strand
TTCGTTACAACCAAACAAACAAACAAACAAACAAACAAACAAACTTTTCCTCTTTATAATATTAGTATAGATAAATATTACATACAGACACTCCAATTATATTTTTTGTATAGATTGTTTTTACCACTTTTTCAGTTGTGGAATTATAAGAAAAAATTGGAAATTGTTTGCTGTAATATCTCATGTGTACAATAAAGTGTTAAATAAATAAATAAATAAAAAAGTTTCTTTTCTTTTAACTTTAGTGATCTGAGCATTATTTTCTAATTAGTTTGTAATTATCTATAGAAAATAACGGTCTTAAAATATATTTTAATCATTAACTACAAAACAGATGAACCCCGAGAGTGTCAAAGTGATTTTACAAAAACAATATTTAAATAAAAAATTTAATAACATTTGACCACACATTATAATCGTAATTAATACAAACGAAGCTTTAATATTTCGAGATTAGAAAGGGCTTTTGATTTGTATGTCACAACATCTGTTTTTACTTTGCTTAAAGTAAAAGATACCTTTTAGGATATCAAATGTATCAGAGAATGACAATTCATCCAACCATAAAGAAAATCACGACGGAATCCTTCAACTTTTAAAGGCGTAATTATCTTTGATGTCGCGAAAAAAGGAAGCGAGGTCGAAGCTGAAAAATCAAAAGGATTCCTTGTTATATTTACTGCGCCCCTAGCACGGAGATCTGCGTTGTCGAATACTTAAGTCAAAGCTGGCATTCGAAAAATTAGTGTATGGAGAATGTACGGAGAGAAAAACGATTTTGACAATTCCCACGTTTGGTTACACGTAGACAGCGAGAACGCTGTGTGCCGTTACGTTCATATAACGCAAATAAAGTAATTAGATAATAGCTTTTATTAATAGACGCCCATACACACATATTCATACAAGAGCTCTTAAAAGGTACGAGTATATTATACAATAAGTTCTCCTTTGAATAGCGTATTCGACATTCATTTCTGACTGATACAAACAAATAAAACTTTTAATTAGTAATTTAAAGTAGTTAAAATTACTAATTAAAAGTTAAATAAATTAAAAAATAAAAATTAATCAATTGCCTTTTTAAATTTAGAAACTGTATATATACCTTCACGTTGAGTCCCTTGCGGGGTGAGCAGAGAGTATCGAGTGCCAGGCAAGTGTCAGGATTCCTACACACTTGTCTAGCTTCCTCTACTTTCATCGCTCTCATCATACAAACTCGTCGGTCCCGAAGACTCTTGACACCACACTCGCATACACGAACTATTTGGTCGTAGAATATCAACCTTGGTCACCCCGGATACACATTGTACATCATACATCAGTCGTGGAATTAATAGATAACCTTTTAGCTTATGAACACTTCTTGAGATATTGGGTGCGGTTACCTAATCTTAGAGAGTTGAGAAGGCGCCGTCCATATGTCACGTGGGGCTCGAAAGGGGATCGATAAAAAAATCACGAAATATCACACTGAGGAGGGAAAGTGTAATAACATAATATCTCGTTTATTTATTTTTCATCAAAAGCGAGTTACCCAACCGAAAAGCAGCGTTACGTGTGTTTATTTTTTCGGCAAACGCGCACAAATTAAAAAAAACACACATGACATAAGGGGGTTAAAAATGTTAAAAAAAGACAGATTTCTGCTATTTCACCCAGAAGGGAAACCAGGTCCAATGCTAGATTAGGTCGAATTCGCATATATAATTCCGGGTTTCTTAACGATTTTTTCGATGTAAGAACACTCTGAAATTTAAGTTAAAAACTCAGTAGCACGTGACGGGGTTCGAACCGGGACCTGGTGAACCACTATGCCACTGAGGCTCCTCGAGGTTTGCTCGAGAATACTATTCAGTGAAAATTTTATGTTAAGATTACCTTTTCGACTTCGAACTAAAGCGTTCATGCTAGGGGTACTGATATAACAGAGAAAACATGAGCGAGATGAGAAAACTTCGTGGGACAATTTAATAACGGAGCTCGGACGCGAACGGTTTGTCAACTAAGAAATTCTGCCTCCGACAATTGGGGAATCTACAAGAACTATCAGTTTCAGTACTCGCTATTTGGAGAAAGAGGCCATTGTAGAATTGTTTCTCGCGCCGGGTGTCTCGAGACACGCTTTCGCAAAGACCTTAATTTTCAACTTCTCTTAATGCAGTTCTACAATTATTACACCGTAAAATGAATTATCTTTGTTATTACGTTAAAGTGAAATAGTATTGTAAGTAGATAATATAAATAAATAAAATAAATATTGTCACTCCCATATCTCCGAAAGAATAGGCAGAGTTATATGTGCACACACGATTAGCCGACGATATTAGGTCCCATGCTGTAACAGTTGGTAAGTTTGTCACCATATCGGGCCGGATTTCGGGTTTCCTGTTTTTGGAAACAATAAGAAATTTGAGAAAATGTACTTAAATTAGAAAAACCCATTAGTATATACATGGCGGGGTTCGAACCTGAACTACTGAAATAGGAGGCCAAAGCTCTCACCACTAGGTGATTTGATTTTCTATAATGGTTTTTGTTACAGGTACGTACAAATGTGTTGTGATTAGCAACACGACCTGGCTTCTGCTAAAATGTTTATTCAACATTATAAATCACTTGGAACAAAATTTTATAGTGTAGGATAAGTCACAAATATAACCAACAAAAATAATTACAGACAGAAAGCCTAATTTCTATACTAGTGAATCATAGGCTCACTAGACTTAGGTTCGATTCACGTTAGAGGCACGCATTCGTGTGGTGTCATAAGTGTCCGTTTTTCTGGTTTAGGGAGTTCATTCAACTTATTCCATTACCTGATTTAGTATTTAGATGAATAAGTTTTTTATCACAAGCATATAATAATTTGCTTACTTACGGACTAAATTAATTACAGTAATTTTCACAGAAATGTTTATTCCTTAATAGTCTTAATAGTCCTGAAAAAAGTTGTATGTACATAAAATATTACTTTTCATTTGAAATTTAGTGATCAAAGAAACAAATATTGATAAAGTTTCATTTGAATCGGTTAAGCCGTTAATACTGTATATTATGTAGATTTTACGTGCGCTTACACAATACGTTACTTATATTTGGCAAATATTCACCAACTAGTATTTTATTAACACTCAACAAAAAAAGAGGGATGTTAAAAATGCATGTGTAACAGTCGCAACACAGCTCCTTAACAAATAGAGCAATTATTGTCAAGGAGGAATTTAACTGAGAAGATCTATCGACGCTTTTAAGACAACATTTATGGAAATTATTCCAGACGTCAAAATCATACGCTCATATTTTGTTAGTTGCGAAAAAAATATTTTTGATAATCTCAAGCTTATGTGAAACGCACTTGAAACACCTATGTCCAATAGTATCACTGAGCTGCTCTGATGATAGAACTCGCAGGTACGAGACGTAAACCTGGATTCCAAACCCATAGGAATGCGTACTAGCCATTCAATTATCGGGTACTTCTTAGAATATTTCTATAGTATAATTTAAAATTTCAAGTTAAGTAATAAAGTTTGTACGTAAAGAAAATTGTACTGAAGTTTGATACGTTTCTGTATCTGAATTCCCGTCACGCGTCGACCACCAGCGCTGCTCCGAAACTTGAGTGAACTTCCAATGTTTGTCTACTGGTCATAGTTTGTCGAGTTGATCTTATGCAACATATATTTGTACCAACTTCAAGTGAAGCGCTTGTAACATTAGTTTTCACCGCAAAGCTAATGGTACATCTGGAAATTATACCACAAACGACGACATGTCCCTAATATTAAGCACGTCAGGCCCGGCTATTTTACTCTTACAAAAGCCGGTTTACTTTGACATTTAACTCCATAAAACTGATAGGAGAGTTTGTCCAGATTAGAAAGAGACTATGACTACATAGCCCTATACGATAGCTCGTTCAAAGCTTATAGCTTCACGGTTTTCACTATGATACTATCCTACTTTTCCTACTAATATCGCTACATAGGATAAAACAAAGACGCGTTTGCGAAGACGGAGTTGGTCGCTAGTCTAATATAAGTATGAAAGTTGGTGAGTATGGACATTTGTTAGTTACTCTTTCATGAAAAAACTACTGGACGGATTTGAATGAAATTTCACAGTAATATAGCTTAAACATGAGAATAGCACATAGGCTACTATTAACTGAATACATCAAAAAGAGGATATGTTTTTCCGCAATAAGTATTATAACTCTAAAAAAATTCTGCTCTTTGACAATTCCCGTGTTCGAAGCCGCGGGTCGATCATATAGTCAGCGCACGTTTTTACGACACCACAACTTTTGTCAAACTTCTATAAGCACAGTCTTAATCTTTAACAGTGAAAATAGGAAATCGAAATGCCCTATTTGTATGATTTGTTCACTTTAAGAAAACAGTGACGTCATCTACCTACAAGCAACTCCAACCAATAATATTTAAATACCTCAATAAACTTCCTTATAATATAGACCCTAATGTATAAAGTAATTTAAAACCAATATAGTATAACCCACGTTCTTAGCTTCAAATTTCTTTATACTTCTGCACGCTTTTTACTTTACATTAGTGCATTCGTTTCTGCATTTGAATTCTCGTCACGCATTGACCACCAGTGCATCTACAAACTTTAGCAAACTAGCAATGTTTGTGTTGTGCGACATACATCTGAGCCAACTTTTAAAATATTATTAAAACTTCTTTTTCAAAACAATTTTCAATTAAATGCAAAGAGGAGCAGACGCAAGAACCGACAAAAATAGGTTAATCTATTTGTTTAAATATATGTTGAAAACAGGTTTATATTACTTTTAATAATTAAATAAAAATAATCAACTTTTTCTTATGTATCACAATATTTTGCTTAGTAAAAAGTTCATGATTATAAGACATCGATATACTAACTAGGCAATTAACATAAAAATGTCAGGATAAAAGTTGTTTTTGTCGTACTTGACGTAATGTTTCTTTGGCAAAATTGCTTAAAAGCGTTATGAGTACACTAGATCGATTGCAATATAATACTGGCCGCTACTTAAACTTATTTCGAGTTATTGCTATCTTTATTTAATGTTAGTAATAGAAAGAGTAAAAAAAACTTTTGATATTATCAGATTAGGCATGTACTACATTTCTACAAACGTTTAGTCTATACCTCGGAATATTTCAATTGAAAGTTACACATGTCACTGTGCTGATCTGTCTAATTTGGCATTACTAAAATGTTACTCTTCAGTTTTTCATTTCATTGGAAAAAAATAGTATGTACCTAAAATAGTTTAATTAGTGTGCAGAAGAATTACCAGAAATGAATCATATAATTAACTTTCATTTATTAAAATAATGCTTTATTGACTTTTAATTAATGTAACTCTGAATTAGGACTACTGTATAAAATAAATTGAAATAGTTTGTAACTACTAGAACAATCGTCCGACATACAAAAATATACATAAAATCATTTTAACTACAGTTATAGTGGTCCCAGTACTAAAAAGGAATAACCTTTCCGTTGTTGATGTGAAAACCCAGCCAGTACTTAATAAGCATTAAGGAAATAACTTACGAAATTGTTTTCACAAAAACAAAATGAGAATATCAAACATACCTATAACAACACCGTCAACACTTGGACCGAAAGCGTACGCAAAATCTGGTGTTTGAACTGGCGTCGAGAGTAGAGCTTCCAAGGGTCTCTCCCGCAAACACCGGAGTAGAGCCGGTGGAGTTAGTTCTGAAACAAAAAATTTGAATTTTAAATCATCTCAATTTAAAGCTTCATGCATATTTATCAGGAACTTTTTGAATTTCGGTGATCATTTTCATACAGGTATTTAAATTAAGTCTCGAACGGAAATTTCATAACTCTTGAGAGCATGCCGGAGAAAATTATCTCGATATTTAATTAAATGAGCTAAGAAACTGTATTCCTGTAGTAACTAGCTGTTTCTCACGGTTTTCTCTGTGCTGTTTCTTTAACATAATAGTTTGTTAGAGACGAGTAGGTATAGGATAGCTAACTTCGTACCATCCAAAATTTATTACGTACAACAACTTGAATAGAAAATACAGTGTTTTTTGTTGGAGTTCCGTTCCTAAATGAAAAAACGGAAACCTATTACTATGCTAAGACTTCATTGTCCATCTGTCTATCGCCAGGCTGAATCTTATAAATAACAAATTTAATATTTGTTGTAGTGGCAACAGAAATATTACGGTAAACAGAAATATATACCACACTATACCACAAATATTTTTCTTTTGCCGTTTTTATATATAGAAGCTTTCGAGCGCGCTTCGGATTCACACTTGGCCGGGTTTTTTTCTATGTTTCTGTAATCTTCCTATAGCAATAATTCTCACAAGAAAAAAAACATTAAAACTAAACAAGTTTCATGAAAAATATTATTAGTTCCTTTTTTTACGACAAGTAAATCACCATTTAATTACCACCCTAAATTACAACAATCTCTAAAAATTTTTGATTTTTTTAATATACTGGAAATAAAATATAAATAATTATACAAAAAGTACACAAAATACTTTAAATGGTGATTGGGTTATTGAATATAATGAGTAGTAAATAAAATACACACAAGTTTTCATGTTCACTAAACAAACAAAACAATACATTTTTAAAATAAAAAAACTTGTTTATTATTGAAATTCAATTAATATGTAGTATTCATTAAACAAGTTTCATTATCAATTAAAAAGAAAATTTTATGTCTCTTTTCAATTATAAGTCTCAATTAATTGTTTCGACGTAAAGTTGAAACTTCAGTACCAAATATGTGGCATTTAAGCGTTGCAATCAATATATTTATTTATTTGTTTGCTTATCTTTGGTGGTTTCGAAGTTAAACAACTACCTAGCTCTTAAACTTAAATAATTATTACCTGGAGAACAGTTTGCATGAGTGGCGACCACTGCTGCGTATTTATTGGGGTCGGCCACCAGCGACCACGGACTCAGTCCTGACCCTGACATGAGCACTGCTCGGTGAAAGAGAAGACCTGAAACATTCACAATGCTATAAAATATTCTATAATACTTAGAAATATTATATAAAATAGCTTAATCATTTTCCAAAGATCGCAAACTGTAAGATCAATGGTGTAGTTGTTTATGGGCGGCAGAGATAATTTGACCAAGTCTCGTATAAAACACAATCATCTGTCTGAGCTTATAAGAGTATATAAATAAATATCGAGCACAAAACCAATCACAATCACTGAAAAATTTATAAAAAAACAAGTTACCCTACCCGGAAGTCGAACCCAGAATATCGCAGCTCATCTTTATCTTAACATATACATTTTATACAGTACTGAAACGCAAAAAAGGAAAAGGATTTTATGCAATACACACCGCCTATTCAACATTTTCTTTTAAAGCACTTATTCTACGTTAGGTTTGCTGAAAGAAATATCTCACAAAGATAACCCCACCTTTTATCATTTTACACGTTTTTGTTATGACGTCTTTTTTGTGTATAGAACTAAACTAAAATAAGAATATCCTGATGATAAGAAACATACGATACTTATAGATATAAAACTTACGTTGCCCATCAGAGGCAAGGAACCCTTTTGGCTAAAAAACGCTATACGGAACCACATCTAATTGCGTAATAAACATACAATAAAACATATAGTAAACATAAACTCCTCTTATTCTGTCTCGGTTTCAAATCACAAAGATGTTTTCTCTTTGCTTTGAAGATGTTTTATAAAAATAATTTGTTTTGCCTGGACGACTGGAGATCTTTAATTAAAATCTAAATACAAAAAAACGAAATGAAAACTAGCTTGAAGAACTCGTATCGTTCATTTATTACAAGGTTTTCTTTTACTGAAGCTAATTCAAAGAGAATCGTTAAAACAACAAACCCTGAATAAAGACGCAAATAAATTGTAAGAATTTAACTCTATTTTAATTACGAGCCAGTTTTGATTACATGACTTGTTTGAACGAGTATTTTTCTTACCTAACTCCTCACCACTTTCCAAGAGGCGGCGAGGAATTTTACAAAAACTTTAACAGGAAATTCTGCTGCAGACGTGGCTCCAGCGACAAAGTACACATTCGCTCGTCGACGAAGCAAAAATGAAATTCTCGGCAAAATTCATTTTATAACTTGCTCGAAAGGATACTACACCTTGCAACTTTCAAGTTTACCTTTTGAATACAGTGTATGTGTCTTCTTTAAACCATAATGAGACCTTTAGTTTAAACTTCACACCAGTAAGTTTATTTGATCATTAAGGTTTCTAATGGATTTGGAAAAAACGGAACCTTATTACTAAGACTCCGCTGTTCGTCTGTCTGTCTGTTACCAGACTGTATCATCATGAACCGTGATAGTTAGAGAGTAAAAAATTTCACAAATGGTGTATTTCTGTTGCCGTTATAACAACAAATACTAAAAACAGAATATAATAAACATATAAAGAGTGCTCCCATACAACAAACGTGATTTTTTTCCGTTTTCATAAGTAATGGTGAGATAGACAGTTAAAATTTTTAGAGATGATGTATTTCTATTGCTTAGCTATAACAAAAAATACTAAAAACAGAATGAAATAAATATATAAAGGGTGCTCCCGTACAAAAAACTTGATTTTTATCGTTTTTAAAGATAATGGTACAGAACCCTTCGTGCGTGAATATGAATCGCACTTGGCGGATTTTTTAAATTATATATAACTGGTGATCCCCCGGTGTTGCACGGGTATATTATGCATACTCATAAACCTTCCTTTGGAATCAGACTATCTATTAAAAAGCCCGCATCAAAATCCTTTATGTATTTTTATAGATGTAGTATACTATGTATTAATACATAATTGTTTCTATTCGTTATTGTTTTAAGTTTTTAAGGTTCAAGCAAAAGCAAAAATGGTCTTCAAATTAATAAACTTATTAACTGTAAGTGATACTTTGCGTATAATATGTTTATTTATCAAATTTTAGATGATTTTTTTACATCGTATGAAAGATGAATATAAGTAATGATTTATCGCTTGTTTATTGGAAAATGACAAAGGAATGATTAAATTAAACAAAAATGGCGGGCGTCTACTATTTGGGAATTCCTGTTGTAGTCTATCGCGTTCTTTGCTATCAGTTCGTTTTAGTCATTTTTTTTAATTTCCATATTTATTTACTTATTTACTTAGCTTACTTAAACTTACAAGCATGAAAGTAGTAAATAACTAATTGGTTTAATTTTATTCTGTAAAATTTATTTTATTATTATTAAAATTCAAAAACCCTTGAAACTATTCAAATATAATTTAAAATACTTATACGTAATTCTTATTCCTGTTTGAGATTCATCTGTTTTTTAAAATTAATTCACAAAAGCTCAGAATGTCGTGAAAGTAAGCTTAACATTTTAATTAAAAGTTAGTTTATTCCGTGTCTTACCGACCGTAATAATGCCCTCATTGAACTTTTTACTTAAATTTGGGAAAGTAAAAAGGTCAAGTTCAAAGTGGCAATCATTTATGATTGAAAAAAATATCGTCAGTTTAGCTTAATACTGATAATATCTTTGAAACTTCAATTTTTTTAAACAATGATTAATAAAAAAATAAGTGATTATTTTATTGAAACAGTCTATACATAATATGGTACTGAGATAAGTGACTCTGGAGGTAAACTAATTTATTATATACAAGAATTCTAAAAATGCGAAAAATTTGTTCCGCTGCTTATTTTTAGTCTCTTGGACTTATTATTTTTAAATATCTTCAATGTACAGAATTGACTTTTCTACAGTATTATTTATTATTTTAAGCTTAAAATATTCAAAATAAACCAAGGTTTTTGATAATGTACAGGGTGTGAAGATTTCATCTTTGGAGAGATTTCTACTCAAAGTAGTTTGTTTTTTTTTTTTAAGTTTGAATTGGAATCGGATTCTAATCCCGACATGAAGAGAATTTACTTTTTGATTTTTTTGCAGTCCTGTAAATATTGCCCCTGTGATCAATGTGTCAGACTTTGACTCATGAGATTCGAGTCACCCTTTAAACAATTATTTTATTCTGTTTTTATGTTGTTGTGATATCAGCAGCAGAACAAACTTTGAAATTTAAACTCTACTGCTATAGCCTACCAGATATATTTATGGGATACAGCCTGGTGACGGACAGACACACAGACGGATTGCGAAGTCTTAGTAATAGGATTCCTTTTTTAGCATTTGGGTACGGAAACCTAAAAAACGTAAAAGTGTTGTACGGTTGTAGATTGAAACATCGTGCCAAAACAGAACTCGGTAATAGTTTAATGCATTTGGCGCTTCTTTGCGGTTGTTTATTGTTTTGTTTTAACGGCATATGCCAACGCCTCAAACCTCCGAGATAGTTCTACGTTATAAAAGCTGTTTATACAGAACCCACTTGATTAACAGAATCCAGTCTGGAATAAAATATTTCATTGACCCAAATCTTACTTTTCAAGTCTAGAATATTTTTACGGCCAAAATAAATAATAATTATTTTTTATGTGGGAGAAATTGTTATTCTTAAATACATAATATAATATGAAACTGAGGGTATTCATGAAAAAATAGTGATTTACCGAAACCCATGGAGTTCATACATTTTCAATTAGTAAATATATTTATTAAAGTAAATTACCTTCACGCCTATTATCCCCGAAGAAGTAGGCAGAGGTATGGTAGTATATCCACGACTCGTAAGTCCAGTAGATATACTAGAACACCCATGATTAGCCATGGTACCAGTAATGTAAAATTTAATCGTTCTTATTATTATTAAAATAAACAAGTTTGTTTATTTTTATCCTTATTACAAAATAGTAAAAGTTGTATCTGTACATCGAAGGTATTCTAGAAAAAAATTGATAGTCGAAGTCTTTTAAATAAAATCTTAATGAAATTCGTGCATTCATCATCATCACCATTATCAGCCTATTTTAGTCCACTGCTGGACGTAAGCCTCCCCCAGAGTGCGCCATGAGACCCGATCTCTCGCTTTCACCGTCCAGTCACTACCAGCTACCCTCTTTAAGTCGTTAGTCCACCTGGCTGGAGGACGCCCGACGCTACGCTTACCAAAACGCAGTCTCCATTCGAGAACCCGCCTACTCCACCGACCATCGGTTCTACGACAGATGTGACCAGCCCATTGCCACTTTGGACTATATCACTCACTTCGGTCTTCTGCCTGATAATCTCGTACCGGATTTTATACCGAAGCAAGATCCAAAGCATGGACCTTTCCATATCCCACTGACTGACATGTAGTCGGTGCTGACTGACGGTGGGCTAGTTTCATTCATTTCAACGTGCATATTTTATTAACAAATTTTCAAAAAGGTGTATATTTATTTTGATATATTTCCATTCATTTATCATTCACAAACGGTCTATGTAAGTAACTGTTCAATGGTGTGCGAGTGTAACTTCGGGCGAAACTGCCGAGCAGTGATTTCGAAACTTACAAATAAAATTTAAAACCCATTCAAGCTATTCAAGAAGTAACCTACAAAGTATCGACACAGATTTTCGAAGTGACCTAGCTCGTGACGGCGGAGAAACAGAAATACCATTTGAACTGAAAGGCGGGGTCAAGTGCTTGTAGGTCGTGTATGACTTTTATGAATTTTATTGATTTCGTGTTTAACAAAGCTTCCTATTTTACAGTATTGGAAGGCAAATATTCATTGTCAGTCTTGGTGGTAAGCTACTTTGACTTTATAAATAGATAGCCTTCATGCTAGGCAACATGTGAAACGTATAAATAGGGGCATAGTGATATTAGCCACTAGCATCATGAGCAGATGACAGATTATGGCCAACCATAGGGCAAGGATTTTATGGATATGAAATTTCGATATAGAAATGATTATCATACTAATATATAATACGGATTATCCGAAATCATTTCATATTAGTATGAAATGATTTCGGATAATCCGTTACTTTCGAATAATTTCGGTTGGGGATATTAGGTCAAACAAACAATGCGCGCGGTTTGTGTGTCAGCCGCCACCCGGCCCCTCAAAATAATTAGTAATAACGTGTCTTAATTTGGTGTCTTAATTAGGAAATCATTCGAAACTTTTATTTCAGCTTCAGTCTTGGTGTCATTTCGTCTGAGCATTTTTTATGTTGGTCATGTTGGCAGTGACCCAGTTAACCTATGCTCGCCTCTCACGAGCTGCCTGTTAGGAAGGCAGTTGGTCTATTCTACATAGAGGATCCGTACCTAAACGGGGGAAAGTTGAGCTGAAGTTATCAATGTAGGTGAGTTATCCTGGAACATCATCACAAGTCAGGGAGTCATAGTAGTTGACAGACCCAGGGTAAATGAAACTAAAATGGGTTTTCAATTTCTAATGAAAACTTTTGAGGAGTTCCTAATGCTAAACATAATATATTTCCCGTTTTTACCCTTTGAGTACGGTACCTTAAGTAAGTGTTAATTTTCATAAGCGGAGTCACGGGCAAACACTTATCGCAGAAACAAAATAATCACGCTGTTTTTGGAACTTTTATCACTATGTCATAGAGCGCTGTCATAAAATAAGTATTGTGATGTAGCACAAGTTTATGAGGACGCCATATTGAAGCCAAATAATAGTTGGAGACATCAGACAGACTAACTGCTGAAGTTTATTTTATGACGTCGACTTTATATGATTTAATTTAAAACATTTGTGATATGCATTTTTGTTTATGTTTCACGAACAATAAAAGCCAATAAAAGTTTTTACACCTGTATTTTTTAGGGTTCCATATCCAAAGGGTAAAAACAACATCATGGACAACGAAGTCATTAATAGGGTTCCTATTACTGACCTTGCTGACTACCTAACTGTGTGTCACCAGGCTCTATCTCATAAGCCGTGAAAGCTAGATAGTTGAGATTTTTACAGATGATGTATTTCTGTTGCCGCTACAATAATAAAAATAAAAATAGAATAAAATAAACATATAAAGAGTGCTCCCGTACAACAAACATGATTTTTCGCTGTTTTTATATATATTGGTGCGGAATGATGCGGAATCTTTTGCGCGTGAGTCCGACTCGCACTTGGCCAGTTTTTTGTAATTATTGCTTAGTGTGTGTGTGTGTGTGTGTGTGTGTGTGTGTGTGTGTGTGCGTGCGTGCGTGCGTGCGTGCGTGCGTGCGTGCGTG
>DVZL01004162.1:0-13187 GCA_018236625.1 Lasaia peninsularis | reverse complement strand
CTGGCGGTCCTAGTAAGGATAATGAGGAACTGTTTTCATATTATTGCATTGTCATCGGTCCTTGATAGGTGTGCAAAGTTTCGAATCAGTCCGACTGCTGGAACTTGGCGAAAATCAAGTTTAAAGATTCCGCTACATACATACATATATACATACATACGTAAAATTCAAGCTAATAAAAGCGTATTAAAAACGGCAAGCGTGCTCGACGTCTGAGTTCGTGAAGCATGATACACTAGAACATATTATTCACAGAGAGGCTCGTTGTTCTGTTACAAGCAAATGCTCTACCGTCTACCTACATTGTTGATGTTTGAACCTCTGTATAACGATAAAGTAATAAAATAAAACCCATCAAAAAGAAAATACAAATAACTTTAATAAATAACAAATGCTTAACATGCAACTAAATAAATTAAAACAAATGTTACTTTTCGCCCGTCTGAATATTAATTTTAAGTACGGTAATATATAGTCAAATAAAATATTCATCAAAAATATTGATTTTTTTTATGTTGAGTTCATTTTTTTGTAAATAAAGGACGGATGCAAGGTTGCTACCACAAATAACGCTTATTACTAACATTCATAAACCTGGAAATATTACCTAACTACGATTTGTCCTGAAACTGGTCAATCTCTCTGCAACTTTCGAGGAGTTGACAACGTCAAAATAAATCGGCCTTGTGACAGAGATAGCCGCCCCTATGAGAGTACCTAAGATAGATGTTTATTATTGCGGATAGACCATTGTTAAGAGTGTAATTTCCATTACTATCCTTTGTATTCCTATGCTACTCTGATGACAGCATTGTTTTAGGGGTACGGACCCAAAGGGTAAAAACGGGACACTATTCCCTATTAAGAATACCATCTGTCTGTCACCAGGCTGTATCTCATGAACCAATTTATACATTTAATATATTTCTGTTTTCGCCATAATAATAGAAACGGAATAAAATTAATATTTAAAGTGGGCCTATACAACAATGTGAGTTTTTTGCTGTTTTTACCCACAGATACGAAAATACAACCCTTCGTGCGTGAGTGCTACTCACAATTTATGGAACTGGTTAAGACTTATGTTTCTTAGTCTTAATAAGTCCTATTTAGTTCTAGATTAGTAATCTTGTCAACTTCAGCATTTTTATGCTCAATATTATTCATGTCATTTTCTTACATATGAACGTTCAAAAACTAATCGTTTAAAGAAACGTAAACGTTATAAAAAATCCGTTTTCATATTTTTTACAATTATCACTCAAATTTCACCCGTTTTCTTTTTCTCTCATCTGTGACGATACTTTCTGTAGAATCTTCATCACTTACGCAGCAACAGCAACAACATGTTTTTAATATTTTGATGATAGCGTACCCTAGTATCAAAAGTACCAAACCGCAGAACGTCAAAACATCCAGTTGTAGATTTTGGTACCAAGGCAGTTTAACAGATGTCGCGCTTAGGTTTGGAGCACCGCTGTATCTTGCTACGTACTCTGTCCAATAGATGGCAGTTTCCAATGGTGACATAGGACGATCGTGCCATATTCTTGAGGTCAATTTGGCGCGTTTTTGCCACCTGAAAAACAGAAAAAGAATTGTATTTAATAAACACATTAATTACTGCAGATATTTCTTTAAAAACAAGCCAAAGCTTAGTACGAACATCTTAAAAAAAAATCCCTCGCTTATTATACTTATTTCCGCTCCAAGACATCAAAATAATCTCAGTTATTGTAAAGCATATGCACCCACGATTAGCTGACGACATAATATGGTCCCATGATGTGACAGATGGCAAGTTTGTCGCAATATTGGGCATAAATCCAAAATCAGTCTACGTTATCTTTTTTTGATGAACTTTATCCTATGCAGGATTTGAACCCGCATATTTATTTTTATATCTTATAATAAATGTGTTGTTAAGCGCAAAACTAGAGAACGACTAAACTGATTTCGCTAATTCTTTTTTAAAATATTCCTGGATGTACAATTTTTGGTTCTTACGGAGAGAAAAAATTTAAAAAATGTCTGAAAAGTATAAAAAACAACACTTTTCCTAATTCCCACACAAAAGATTCGTAATAATACTTAAAAGTCAAACTTTAAGTTTTCGAGGAGGTGTTCCGGGAAGGCAAAACGATGGAGTCACGTTAATCTATAGAAATAAAAATGAACGCCTAAATGTATTGCTACGTGCAAAACTCGATAACGGCTGAACTAATTTGGCTGATTTCTTTATTTTTGTGTTTGATGAAGTCTAGGAAAGGTTCTTATGGATTAAAAATCTGGGTAAATTTCAAGGAATATAACAAAAAATACTTTAATTTTTCCATGCAAGTTTCTATTACAGGCGGTACGAAGTTCGTTGGCTAAGCTAGTATGAATATTAATGTCAATATTTATGAATATTGTAATATGAAAGTAATATAATATAAAAGTCGTTCAGAAAACAAATTAAATTTAAAAGGGAAGTTTTTTCTTTATTTTGGTTTTAAATGTAATTTTCATTCATTAAGTGTGTTCTGTACGAAGTTCGTCGCGACAGCTAGTTATAAATAAATCCTTAGTACCTCATTCATATAGTAAACGTATAAGTGTTCGTGACGAGTGTTACGTTAAGCTTTCTCCGCGTTTATGTAAGTGTTTTCTCATATCTTCACACTTGCTACTTTAAGGTTAACGACACACTTTTGAGCACACTTTGTTAAGCAAGGAAAAATAAAGTCACTCTCACTTCCGACTTGTAATTTCTCTATGAGTTAAATTTATTTTTTAAAATATTTCACGAAGTTACTACGCTTTTTTAAATTTCATATCATTTTAAGCTGACAAAAGATATTGCCTAAAAGTAAATTGCCTCTGTGGTCTAGTTAGGGTTGCCAGATGGTCGGGATTCGCCTTGATTGTCCCAATTTTGTATGATGACCAGAGTCCCGAAAGAAAACAAATATGTCCCGACAAAATAAAAATTTAAAATTATTTATTAAAAATCAATTCAATCCATCGATTGAATGCATAAATACATACGAAAAACGTATTTTTTACCCAACTCGATTTAGAAACTTCGTTCTGTAGATCAATAAGTATTAATGTGATCTCAACTATGATTATAAAATTTAATTAATGAAAAGTGGATCTTTATTAGCATTTTTTTGTCCCGACTGTAATCCCAAAATCCCGACCTTTTAAAATTTTGCCCAGATATTTTAGTCTTCCCATCTGGCAACCCTAGGTCTAGTGGAGTCAGTGTCCGACTTTAGCGCACGAGGTCTAAGGTTCGGTAGGGAAACATGTTCTTAAAAGTTTTTTCAGTTTATTTTAAAAAAAATAACGTTGCCTGAGATTGATTGCTCTGACATTATGGGATCTAATATCGTTGGTTTATCGTCTCCGCATTGATTCTGGGCTCGTTATCTATACAAATAAATAAAATTGAAGCGTCTGTATGTAATATTAAAATAACCGCTTTTTACTATGTGCGTATGTATATTTACAAAGTACCTACCAAAACAACGTTTTTTAGAATTTTTTCTGTCGGTCTGGAATAAATTTTCTCGTAATTTCTGGAACGGCTGGACCGATTTTGACGGGACTTTTACTGGTAGATAGCTAATATAATTTGGAACTGCTTAAGCTATTTTTATTTTAGAATTTCATTTTAAAAATGTATAAAATAAAATAATTAAATAAAAACACGGACGAAGTCGCGGGCACAGCTAGTATCTATAAAAAAGGTAAAAAGCGTTTGTTCTATGAGAGCTCTTATATATTTAGTTCATCATGTTTTTAATATTTGTTGTTAAAGCGTCAACAGGAATACATTATCTGTGACAGACAGATAGACATACATGCGGAAAGCAGAGTTTCATTAATGGGGCTTCGGATTTACCGTTTGGAACCGTAATTATCTAGCAAGCTTATAACAATTATTTTGATGTATGATGGATTTGTCGCATTCATCATCAAAAGCAGTGCTGTAAAATAATTTTAAGTTACTTACACTGGATCTAAGACTTCGTTGATAGCGTCTAGGAGAAATTCTTTTTTGAAATTCTCGTAAGGTACCAGAGCGGCGAAACCGATGTCAACAAGACTGGCGGCATTTCCATATTGGTCTCCGAACAATGGGACTGCGACGACTGGAACACCTGCATCCACAGCTTCTATGGTACTGAGGATGCCGGTATGAGAGATGAAAGCCTTCACGTTGTCGTGCCCTGAAAAAATATTTAAAATCTATGATTGCAATTTATCTCTCTTGTGACTTAACAGCTTAGAATATTATTAGTAATATGGTAAATAGGACTTAATTAAACGGTGGTTTAGTGGTACGCGCTTCGGATTTCTATATCGGTAGTCCAGGTTCAAAACTCCGTCGTGTATCAATGAGATTTCTAACTTAAGTGTACATTTTCTGAGTGCTCTTACGGTGAAGGAAAACAACGATATTTATTTTTTTCTAACGTTTGTTAAGCAACTCGTGCTGATTCTGATCCCCTGTGTAGAGTAGACCAGCATCTCGACCAGGTAGGGATCCACCGTCTTTACTATTCCTGCCGTCATAATGGATAATGTTCAGGTCCGGAAGGTAAGGTAGCCGGTAGACTATACATTAAGGCTAACAGCCCGGCTACAGGACAGACCTGCAATATCTATGGTGTCTATAGGCTACGATTTCACTTACCATCGACAGACGCGTGACTTAGTTCGTTGTCTTACGATATTAAAAAAAAACAAAAAAAAAATTGCGTGATTTTTGTTTTTAGCAAAATATTAACTCTGTCGATTTCCATATATTCGAACACTACGATTACTTTGAATTCAACACCTGAGTCTAAGGTTACAATAGTCCTGAAGACGCCGGTGCGCTAAAGAATTGCTGTCACTTCATTCTATGAAAATGGCGGAAAATTTTTAATCTACGACCGCACACAGATAATAAACGTTTGACATAATATTGACAGTACGACTTGCACTGTCAAAATTGTTACAATATGAGAGCCCCAGTGGTGTCGTGGCTAAGTTTTATTAGGTTAAGGTTTTGGACTTCCATTTTGGTTGTCCAGATTAAAACCCCGCCATACTTAATATTTTTAAATAAAAATCAGAAAATGAATTACATTTTCTGAAATTCATTTGGAAAAAAAAATCGTCAGGAAACGTGGATTCGTGTATTTGAATCTCATTTAGGATTGGATCTAGTTTCCTTTCTGTGCTGGAAAGGTTTAGATATCGCATGTTAACGGGATCGGCTAGCTAATCTAGGGGATTTGACAAGTCCCCCAGTTTTTACGCAGAACAATTTCCAGCTGACCAGATGGGAAGCAAGGCCCAATCCTAGATTAAGCTGAATTCGAGTAAACAAATCCGTAAGACCACTCAGAATTTTTTTTAGGAGGTAAGACAGCGAACAGGTACATGGGTCTCTTGGTGGTAAGAGAAAACCATGGCCATACACCATAAAAGTTGTAGGTCCGCCGCTGCCTTATGGTCAGGCTGTTAGACTTTATATGCAAGTATACCGGCTACCCTACCCTCCGGGCCGGAACACGACATTGTCATTATGACAGCAGGAATAGATAAGTCAGTGGATCCCTACCACAAGTAGTCATGTTAGTAGTGACCCAGTTAAGAAAACTCGTTGGTAAATAGCGGGGTTCGAACCTAAACTACCAGAATGAAAGTATCGAATGCAAACCATTAAACAAACAAACCTCTTCATCGGTTAAAAATAAATCACTTAACCCACAAAACATTTCCTTTTAAATAGAAACAGGAATCTCGGCACTTACTTAAAATATCGAACTGCGGGAACCATCTCATAGTCATAACATTTCTTGGCAGGTTCTCTATATTGCCGCCGTCCCATTTCCAAAGGACTCTAAGAGGCAATTTTCTGAACGTTGATATCAGTTCACTTAATTTATCTGCCGGGAGTGTGGAGTCCTTTACCGTGGAGCCCAAGTTGACGTAAATAACACCATGTTCCGCCTCGTTGATAAATCTTTCTATTTCCTGAAATATATTTCAAACCGAAAGGTGACTTAATGATTATTTGTTACTAGCTGTGCATGCGACCCTGTCCACTTTTTTTTAATATTTTTTTTACACATTTCTAAAATGAAATGAAAACAATGACAGACAGACAGACAGACAGGCAGACAGACAGACAGACGGACAGACGGATAGATAAACAGACGGACAACGGAGTCTTAGTAATAGGGTTCAGTTTTTTACCCTTTATGTACGAAACCCAGAAAATGCGTATTTTTATAATGAAAATTACAGAAATAAAGTATTAATTAATCCAATCTTATGTATCCAATATACCCTATTTTCTGAGTGGCAAAACATTAATTTTACTTAGGATTTTGCGTCTAAGGTTTTTGACCCAACATTCTCAACCTTGGATCCATCCGGTTTCTGTTTTGCATGAACTTTGAACCTATTATAAACGAAATCAAATATTAAGGAATACATATGCATGTTTTTTTTATTTTTTAACAATACTTCAAGTAATTATATAGGTAACTGAAAAAATATAAAACAAAAAGTGATAAATAAGCTTAAAAAATATCCAAACTATCATAGTTTTCGGATGATTTAAACACCGCCATTTTAGCGTGTTTATGTGTGACGTCACTAAGAAGTGAGAACAATTATTGGTTTTATTGTCCCTATATGCGAACATTTTCGTATTATGCCCAAAGATGCAAAAATAAGGATATCAATTGACGTGACTAGTGCGGGCCTTAGGTAGTTGATTTTGGTTCTTTAACCAACTTCATTATTTTCTCATAAAATAAGCAATATAACTCATTAAGTCTTTTTTTTTTAATTTACGACTGTAAACGACATTTTTGAAGTTTCTTAACAAAACACACTATAAATATATAGTTAAAAATAAAGAAACGCAATAATATTATGCGTTAATAACAATCACAACTAATAAAAGGAACATTATTATTGTTTTTCATTGTGCAAGGGCTCAGGAAAAAGAATCTAAACATAGTTGCCGATACTCATGTTTTGAATACTCAAATACTTCCAGGGCCCGGTCTAGACGTTGACAGTTAACTATGACGTCACGTTTCAATTCGACAGTGGCGTTGCGTTTTCGAAATTTGCGAGGGAATTTCAAAAATACTATGTACATTTAAAGAATTAATTATATTAATAAAATCTTAAATATTGGCAAAAATATAAATGTGGGTATATCTCTTCAGCAATCATGATTAAACGTTACTTTTTGTGCCATATCTAAATCACATGCCTGTTGTTAGAATATAAGTATAATAATGTGGAACAAGATTTTTAAGGTTAGGTGCGACTTGCCCAAGTTCTGCACAAGGTTATTGTTATTAATCAACTTATTTATTTGTTATTCTTGTTACCACCCATCTTGTCGTTATTGTCAGAACTTATATATATTTAAAGTACAGCATATATTTTTAAGGTTTCGTACCCAACGGGTAAATACGGAACGCTATTACTCAGGTTTTCGTCTGTCTGTCTGTATTTCATGAACGGTGATAGACAACATTTTTTACATAATATTATGCTACTATAATAACAAATACTAATAATGGAACAATCTTTACAAATGAATAAAATTTGATTGTCTGTATGTAATATTAAAATAACTGTTTTTTACTAAGTGCATATGTATGTTTACTAGTACATATACTAAAATAATATTGTTTGGTTTTTTGTCTGTCCGTCTGTCTATCTGTCTGTTTGTAACCGTTGATTTTTGGAACGTCTGGACCGATTTTGACAGGACTTTCACTCGTAGATAGCTAATGTAATAAGAAGCGGCTTAGGCTACTTTTATTTTATAATTTAATTTTAGAAATGTGTAAATAACGGAACCCTTCGTGTCCGAGCCTGACTAGCACTTGCCTGTGATTTTAATAGATTCTCAGTTTCTATTCGTTATCTATACTATATTATATTATACTATATATTATAATAAAATATAGGGTCAATTCTGTACATTGAAAATATTGAATAAATAAATAGCAGGGGGTGTTACTGGATCGATACCAAACCCAAATATGTGATTCAAAAATTTTTTGTCTGTCTGTCTGTCTGTATGTTCAGGCATCACGTGAAAACTAACGGTTCGATTTCAATGAAACTTGGTATAATTATACCTTATTATCCGGGGCATAAAATGGAATACTTTTTATCATGGAAAAATAAGTGGAAAAAAATCTCAATTTTTCTGTTCATCATTGCTAAGGCGGTACGAAGTTCGCCGGGTCAGCTAGTATTTTAATAAAACTACTCAAGTAGAAATAAAGTAAACATATTATATTTCTGATACGTGCATATTAAACAAACAAACGATATCCTTAAAAATGTCCTAGGGTCGGAAGTGTCCAAATTTTATTAATAAATAATTTCAATGGACGTACGCAGATTAGGTACCTATATACATTTTTATATGACACTATTACCCGGCGCCAACTAACGCCAAACCGTGCAGCGCCACCCGGTGGCAAGTGACATCGATGAGCATTGAGCATATTATACAAACCTTCTCCGTGGAAAAATTAAAATATACCAGTTTTCATAATACATAATCAGTCCAGTAGTTTCTGAGTTCACCGATGACATACAGACAAACTATCATTTTTATATATTAAGATATAGATTTAGAAACGAAGCCAAACAAAACAATATCACTTACCGTTGGTATAACTTTTGGTGGTTTAATATGAATACCACCTACGTCAATTACATTATCCGGCCTTGAGAAACCTCCGAAAACAGATTGGTGTGAGTTCACAAATACCAGACTGACATTCGAAGCAAGACTCTCCAATGTCGGCAAATCATCACCCAAATACTTGTACAGATAAACATGATCTGTCACTTGAGAACCAATGTAATACACCCAATTTGTAATATAATATAGAAAGTAACTTTTCACTCGATCGAAGAACCACGGCTGCTTTCCATAAGGCAGTAACGATTGCGGGATGTGTGCGGCGTTGAAATTTATCCCCAGCCTGTTGTAATGCCATGGATGAATCGGTTGCGGGTTAAACGCTATGTAGGGTGCACTCAAATTTGCCGCCAAAGCAATAGCACAGTCACTGTTATACGATTCAACGATTATAACATCGTATCTAGGTCGAGTTCTAATAATATGAAGCACTTCGTGATTATTTACAAGCGTTTTACAATCATCATTGCCGGTTTTAGTCGTCACTAAAGTTTCGAATGGCACACGCGATATTTCGTTTACAATCACAGATTCGAATGATAGACCTTTGAACACTTGATTTTCACTTAGGAGTACATCGCGATGTGTCGCTGGAGCGTCAGGTAATTGGAAGTGGCTGATAAGCGTCACGTCATGGTTTCTATTACCAAGTTCACGAAACAGTCCTCGGTAAGTGAGGTAATTGTTGCGATCCAAGGATGGGAATATTCCAAGTATTTTGTAGCTGTTTGCGCTGATTATTTGTATTATGAGGAGGAAGAAAGTGCGTTTCAACATTTTGTTATACGTTCGTTTTGTAGCGCAGTTCCGTTGGTACTAGAGCGTCCACGGTTCAGCGTTGATGGTTTGTGTATACACTAATAATAGGTGGTATGAGGTAATCTTTGATGACGACATAGTAGTGGCGTAAGCATCCAAAATACACGCTTACGTATGAACGTAACCTTGCATTATTCAATATTTATTAATGTCTATGCTGTTGTCGGCGCTTGGTGGAGCTTCATTTTTTGTAATACTCGCTATTGCTCGCGGTTTCACATGCGTATTAAAGTTATTTAGTTCTTTTTAATTCATAAATGAATATGTTATTATGTCGATTATAATATTAATCATTCTTGTTTTTCTTAATATAGTATACCAGGACTCAATGAGATATTAAAGAAACAATATTTCTCGAATACCTTATTACGAAAACTTAGTTAGACAACTTAGTACGGATTTATTTTCGTTTAATAAATTTTAGGATATAATTATTGTTTATTATTATTAATTTTTCGACATATTCTAAAGTAGGTACATTTCCATACTTAGAATATAAAATAATAGAATAATTCACTCTTTATTGTGCACCAAAAACTAAATAGACAAACATTCAAACAAATAAAATTGGAGTGTTTGTATGTAATATTATAACTGTTTTTTAATAAAGGCATAGGTATGTAGGTATACTTACTAGGTACGGATCCCAAAATATATATTTTTTGATTTTTTTGTCTGTCTGTCTGTCCGTTTGTACTCCCTAATCTTTGAAACGGCTGGACCGATTTTGATTGGACTTTAACTGACATATAGCTGATATAATAAGGAATGGCTTAGGCTGCTTTATTTTAAAACTAGCTGTGCCCGCGACTTTGTCCGCGTTTTTATTAAATTGTTTTATTTTACACATAACTAAAACAAAACTCTAAAGTATAAGTAGCATAAAGCGTTCCTTTATACATTAGCTATCTGACAGTGAAAGTCCCGTCAAAATCGGTCCAGAGATTAGCGGGTACAATCAGACAGACACACAGACAGATAGACAAACATTCTAAAAATTACTGTTTTGGTATATGTAGGTACCTACCTTGTTGCAAACATACATAAGTACACATACATTTAGTAAAATGCGACTATTTTAATATTACATGCAGAATGGTGGGAACGGGAACGGGATGGGATCAAATGTCTTATGTCTGTCTCTTGGCTCTTAGCTATCTCCCCACCAATTTTTAGCTAAATCTGTTCGGGCGTTCTTGAGTTATAGCCCTACTAATACATCTTTCATTTACTTACCTATATTAATTAAATATTTTCATGACAATTTATCGTGCCATAACAAATAATGTGTTTTTATATCATACTTCTCTTGTTATAAACATAGACTAGATTATATTGTTATAAACATAGGTTTCGCACGGGTATACCTTTTAACCGACTACAATAGAAAAAGAGCTACACTATAAACGTAATAAAGTTAATTATCGAACACTTCTTGACGAGCATTTCTCGTATATATATATATTTATTTATTTATACCGGGGATCTCGGAAATGGCACTTAGCGATTTCGCTGAATTTAGTACCTAGAGGTTTTGGTGGGTAAAAAATTGATCTAGGTGGGTCTTATGATTTAAAAAATTGTTTTAGATCTTAAAATGAAATTGCGACATCTATACAACTCTCTCCGTAGCACTGATTGTAAAATAGTACCGATTCCGATTTCTTACCGTCAGATGGCATTTTTTTGAGTAGGAAAAATCTGACAAAAAAGAAACACGGACGAAGACGCGGGCGGAAAGCTCGTCAAAAAATACGTTGAATTTATTTTGTTTGTATAAATGCGAAAGTAACTCTGTCTGTCTGTCTGTTACGCTTTCACGCCTAAACCACTAAACAGATTTTGACGAAATTTTGTATTTATATAGAGTAGACCTTGAGGAAGGATATAGGCTACTTTTTTACCAACTAAATTAAAAAGAGGGTATGTTTTTACGCGATTAGTATTATAAGTCGGAAAAATGTCTGCCCTTTGAAAGTTGTCTGTATTATTAAAATAATTCATACGGGCGAAGCCGCGGGCGGACAGCTAGTTGTATATAATCGTAAGTACTGATATGTTCTACTGATATAATATTTACTTTTAAACGTTTGTTTACATTTCATTGTCTTTATCAATTTATTATTAAGATAAAAATATGTTTGCTTTTCTCACAATTGAGAATGTTCACTAATTTTGATTATTAGCACTCTATATTCTCTGTGAAAAATAAAATTTACTTGTGAAAGCGTTATTTCGATACGTCAATTAGTTTCCGATTTAGAAGTAAAACAAAGACGCGGGCTGCCGTGACGGTGTGACGTCATCGTATAACACGCTCAGTCTGGCTCACTCAGTCCACTCGTGGTCACGCGCCCGTATTTTAAATATGTCCAATCCAAATACTAGGAAATCGTATGTCGTGCCTATATGTAAAAACACAACTATCAATTCGCTGGAAAAAATGATTTTTATAGTTCCAAAGGACTTTAAAATGCGAAGAAAATGGATAAAAGCTATGAAGAGGTCAGATCTATTTGAAGATATTGTATTGTTCTAGTTAGGAGTGTAGGGCAGCACATCAGGCCTAATACCACAACAACTGTAGTGTCTATAGACTACGGTTGTCACTTACCATCAGGAGACCCGTGTGCCTGTTCACTGTCTTATTCCAAAAAAAAAATCTTGTGCTATAGGAAAAGTGACACTTGCACAATTTTGCACATCGCAATTTTGTAGATTGCTCTAATATTAAAATTATTTGTAATATTTTTTTGTTTTTATGTGTTTTAACTTAGTTTGTAACATATTTATGTAATATTATTACATAAATATGTTTAAAAAAGTATTTTTTAACGTAACGACTTTCAGAACTTAACTTCGAATAGTCTAAAGTGCGGGTGATAAGAAAATGTGAAAACATACAATGTAAAACTTGTTTTTTAGTGTTCCGAACCCTATTGATTCAAACGGGACCCTGTTCTGAAGATTTGGCTTAAAGTCTATCTGACTCTCTCCAGGCTAATTTCTAAAAACAAGACAATTTCTAAAAAAATAATAAAATAATTATATAAAGAATACTTGCAAATAATAAACATGATATTTTGCTGTTTTTATAGATAAGAAAGCTAGTTAGGTGTGCCCACAACTTCGTCCGCGTTTTTTTTAGTTATTTTATTTCATACATTTCTAAACTAAAATTCTGAAATAAAAGTAGCCTAAGCTGTTCCTAATTATTAACTACATTAGAGCTCTGTCTTCCAGTGAAAGTCCTGTCAAAATCAGTTCAGTCGTTTCAGATATTACCGGGTACAAACTGTCTGTTTGATGGAAAGACAGACAAAAATTCTAAAAAATATTGTTTTGATATATGTACTGTGTAAATATACAAATATATGCACTTAGTATAAAGCGGTTACTTTAATATTACATACAGACACTCCAATTTTATTTATTTGTATAGATGGCACGGAATCCTTCGACCGCGAGTCTGACTCCCACTTGACGATTTTTTTTTATATCAAAAGCTGCATTTATATAGCAACAGTGGTAAATAACCTTGAATCATAAATACATTTTTATCAAGACAGTGGCATTTGACCTTGGCGAAGTAAATTCATAAAATCTAACACAAGATCGTTTATTAGACGCC
>DVZL01004161.1:0-13188 GCA_018236625.1 Lasaia peninsularis | reverse complement strand
ACATACATACATACATACATACATACATACATACATACATACATACATACATACATACATACATACATACATACAAATAAATAAAATTTCAGTGTCTGTATTAAAACTACATGCAAATGTATGTTTACAATAGTACCTATACCAAAACATATTTTTTAGAATCTTTGTCTGTCTCTCTGCTGTCTGTTTGTTTCAGATAATATTTTAAATGGCTGGACTGATTTTGATGGGACTTTCACTGGCAGACAGCTGATGTAATAAAGAGTAGCTTAGAATACTTTTATGTAGTTAAATTCAAACGCAGACGGAGTCACGGGCACAGCTAATACTACTAAAGTTATAAATGCGAAAGTTTGTATGTTTGTTAGTTGCTCCACGCAAAAAATACTGGACGGATTTGAATAAAACTTTACAGTAAGATAGCTTTTACATGTGTATGTATGAATGTAGCTTATACATCAGAATAACACTTAAACTACATTTAACCGACTAAATTAAAAATAAGTTATATTTTTACGCAATAAGCATTAGGTATAAGTCGGAAAAAAAAATTACGCTTTGATAAAAGCCGCGAGTGGAAAGCTAGTATCATATTAACTGTGTAGTGACGTCATAAGTTGAATATAAAAGTTTTGAATGAAAAGTTAATTTTACTCCTTTCAGCTGAAAGCTCCAATGAAAGCTTTTTCAAAAAAAGATGTTTACTTTTAATTCATAACTTGCTCAGGTCCACAAGTTCGGTTTCCTGACCTACCTCAGCCTTGGAGGTGGAACACCAGTCGCCCAACTCCTGGGGAGCTTCGACAAAGACACCATTCACACAACCGCCATTATAAAGGTATAACTATCAAAACAGGCGTTTTCGGTAAATCGATAAATTCTTAATTCGATTTAGCTAGGTTTTATTTTCAGAATATATCGTTTTATGGCCGTTTTCAATAACCTATGTTAGGCTCACTAGAGTTTTGTTGCTAAGATATTTTTATTAATAACAGTGGTTGCCTGGTTACTGTAGCCTTATTGTTAATAGATTATTGAAAACGGCCATTAATCGTGTTTTCATTGAATATAATTAGAATACGAAGCTAAATTTTGCCGCCATTTACGAAGTTAGAATAGCTCGGTCGGGAAATCGGGCGCTTTAAAACGTCTTAAAATCCGGGTTCAAATCTTGGTCCGATTGTTTCGTTTATTTTTTATCTTTTTATATTATTCAAATTTCATCACCAAGTAATTTGCATAATAAGTAAACATTATTTCAAAAAAAACATGATGTACCAAAAAGAACACCTAGCAAATCTCGGTTCCCAGGTACTTTATTTATTTATTTATTACAGGAGAAGAACGGAATAGCGTCTGTTAGTGTGAACAAGGGAGATGAAATCCAGTTCGAGTTTGAGAATTTCGCCTGGCTTCTGGACAGCTGGACCGCCATGCAGCTGATGAAGAAGTTAGGTGTCTACCGTGAGTACTTTTTTTATGAAATAAGGAAACGAACGGCTAACGGCAACACCATAGATGTTGTAGGTGCGTCGCTGTCCTGTGGCCGGGGTGTTAGGCCTGGTTTGCTTGTCTACCGGCTACCCTACTCTCCGGACCGGAACACGACATTGTTATATAGCGGTAGGAATAGGTGTCTTGTTGGCCTTGATAAGAGGGGGGGAAAGAAAGAAGTAAAAATGTTTTAATGCCATCTGATTTTTGGTTTTCCAGGTGAATGCCGCTTGCAGGAATCAACAATACAAACCCTCTCCGGGAACGTGGAGCAGCTGCAACCGCTGCAGTGCCCCAGGAGTTTGGTTTTAGCAGACTGCTCGGAGACACCGAGGTAACCATAAACATTCATCCAGCGGATTTCGAGTTATAAGTGTTGTAACAAACCCGTCTTTTTTTTTAAAGCTTTTATTTAACTTGCATTGTATGTATGTGTATGTAAGTATGTAAAAAAATAGCGACAAATAAAAATGCACAAGTGAATATCAAATTGCCAAAAGTCTATAATATCGTCTTTTTATATTCTATTTTCAGTTTTCTCATTGTTCGTCAACAAGATGGATTAAAGTTGTATGATATTAATGGAACTGACAACAAAACTACTTCACGACAACAAAAACCGTAAGTAAATTATCAGTTATTATCATAATAATATGCCAAAGTAACTCTCTCTGATACGTCATTGTGAGCGAAGGTGTCCTCATATCTTGGTCACAAAACAAAGCAACAAAAAGAACAATCTATACTAATAATATAAATAACTAAAGTTTGTCACTTTGATTGTTTGTTTGTTTGTAAGGGCTAATCTTCGGAAATGACATGATAATGAAATTGAAGTTTACTTAAGTTTGTACTAGTTTTACTAAAAAAAATAATATCTTTTTTATTATTAAATTGCATATTTGCTATTAAAAGTGTAATGGTTCTTATTTCTAGGGTTGCGTACCCCAACGGATACGCAACCTAAGCCTATAACTAAGACTCCGCTGTCCGTCTGTCACCAAGCTGTATCTCATGAACCGTGATAGCAGTTGGATATTTCACAGACGTTGTATTCCAGTTGCCGCTATGATAATAAAAAAAAAATGAAATAAATTTATAAAGGTTGCTCCCACACAGTAAACTTGCCATTTTATTGATAATGGTGTTAGAGTGCTGTGCAGCAACTCGCCCAGGTATAGGGTGGTCCCTACCTAATCCTGGCACCATAATGACATCGTCGTATTCCGGTCCGGAGGGTAGGGTAGCCGGTAGACTTGTAGATAAAGTCTAAAAGCGTGACCATAGGACAGTGACCCAACTACAATATTTATGGTATCTATTACCATAGGCCGCGCTTATCTATTACCACCAGGGGGGCCGTGTGCTTGTTCGTTGTTTTATCCCATAAAAAAGAGTCCGACTTGCACTTGAAAGATTTTTTCAAATATTTCTCGTTTGCCAGGTTGCCACAAGAAGATGGCGTCCGGATACTTTCGGAGTCGTCGGGAGTGATTATCTACAAGAGATTCAACGAGTCTGTTATATTAGTACCATCAACCTACATGCCTTATATCTGTGGAGCTTGTGTAGGACAAATAGAAAATAAATATTGCTAAAGTATTTGGTGTTTTATTTGAAACTAGCTGTCACGGCGTATTTTGTAACACCCAACGCGTGTCCTGTAGATACTATATCAAATTCATTTTTCAAAATGTTAATGGTTAATTATCCGTACGCAGACATATCCAAGAGCACAAGAATCGTTAAAATCGGACCAGCAGTTCTTGTTATATATGGTGTAAATAATACGATTTTGTTTTATATACCTGTATATACACTTGCTGTGCCTAAGTCGTTCCTTATTACATAAGCTGTGAAAGTCGCGAGGAAACCTGGATTCATGTATCAATTTGGTCTTGTTTCCCCTCTGATTTGAACAAGTCAGACGACAACCACTCTGCGTTGAAGCAGACGTCCTTAAAAAATCCCTTATTAGGAAGCCTACACCGATATAATTTGATATAGAAAAGTACGAAGAAGAAGGATGTTATATTTAAGTTTGTAGTAACAGCAAGTCACACTGCTTTTTCACAATTCACAATTCATTTTAAGACATGCGGAAAAGTACTCTTGTTAATTATCTGTTCCACAAAAGCTATACTACCATGTAAGCATTAAACAATAATCAGGTTGGAAATTTTCCCTCATTACCCAGCGAAAGGGCTATTTATAAAAGATTTTTAACTACCGTCCAGTGATCAAAAGGCGTGTTGTCCACTGGACGTGCGACGCTTGAATGACCCGCTTAGCATAAAGAACGCGCGTGATTGGTCAGGACTCAGGTGACCATAGATAAAATGCTTAGCTTCACAGAAACACTTTGATCGTCTTACACTTGGTTGATTGACAAAGGATGTTTTTGCATGTTATTTTTAATCTGTTTTTTTTTTATTTTGTTGTGACCTCATTTTTTATCTGTAGGAGCTTTGTTTTTGTCAACGTTTATGATACAGGATGTTTGGGAGCTTGGGTTTTTTCTAACACACTTTAGAATAAAATATACTTTTTAGATTAATTGGTAATTATTTAAATCAAAACAAAGAAAAATTAACTCATTAATAACAAATATTAAAAACAGAATAAATTGTGTGATTCCATACAACGGACGTCATTTTTTTGCCGTTCTTATAGATAATGTTATAGAACCTTTCGTGCGCGAGTCCAACTCGCACTTGGCCTATTTTTCACCTTATCTAAGTTCGGCGAACAATTTGCTGCGTATTTATGTACCTATTTATATCTTTATATTATATGTTCAAGTAGGTACTTATGTATTTGCTATTCTAGACCCGTATCTCAAAAAGTCATAACAAAAATTGATGTCATAACATTACCCATTTTGAAACTATAGATAAATATTAAAATAAAACTATCTAGGTGATATGGAAAATATACTAAAATTAACCCTTGTTTACCGATGCGTGCTGCGTGGTCGGTAACCGGCAAATTATCAAAGGGAGTGATCAAAGGTGCCCCCTTTATATGTTCAACCCTCGTGCATCGGATTATGCTGCTAAATTAAACACTTATGCTCAATTATCATTGGTCTATACAGGATTATGTCTTTGCAAATCGGCTGCGTTTGAATGGTTATTGGTTTTTCATTTTAGGTACACGTTTTTGTATATAACGTTTTAGTTTTTATTTGTTAATAGATGGCGTTAGAATTATTTATATAATATACTAACTGTGCCTACGACTTCGTTCGTGTTATTATTTAGTTGTTTTTTTATACATTTCTAAAATAAAAGAAGCTAAGCCGTTCCTTATTAAATTAGCTGTCTGCCAGTGAAAGTCCCGTCATAATCGGTCCAGACGTTTCAGAGATTAGAGGGTACAAACATACAGACAGACAAAAATTCTAAAAATACTGTTTTGGGGCCCGTACCTTGTAAACATACATATATACTAAGTAAAGAGCCGAAGCTCTATACTTATAAAGAAACCATCAAGTACGAGTCGGACTCGTTCAGTAACATTCCGTACCATTTTTTATAAAAACGGAAAAAAAATCAAATTTATTGTATGGGAGCACCGTTTAAATATTTATTTTATTATCTTTAGTATTTGTTGTCATAGTGGCAACTATTTCTTACTCTGTGGGTACGGAACCTTAAAAACCAACCAAATACAATTTGGACTCGGTCATGGGTCATGTTCCAAGCCATATCTAAAGTCTACATCTACATCAGTCTATACCGACAAACAGTATGACTTTATACACATACAATTTTATTTTCGATAATTATTTTAAAGTGAGTATGTAAGTATCTCTCAGAATATATGGAGCATGTACTTGATATTTTTACCGCGATCGCGAAATATGGATAGCGACCTCTATTAGTCGGGTCGTTAGTTCTATGGAAGTTGTTTTATAATATATTTGGTTCTTTATTGTGAAATAAAAAGCGTTGTGTTGGTCTTAACTAAAAAGTGAATGTTTTATTACGTATGTTATCCAACAAAAAAACTATTATACTATTTGCAATGACATATTAAACTTTTATTTTCTTTTTAATAGGAATAACGTTACATTTAAAAAAATATTGAAAATAATGCATTGTATTATATAATGTTAAAAATATATATTCACAATCTAATGTCAATCATAAAAAATGAAATTTAGATAACTTATTTTACATACTATGTAATTGGTGACTCAATTTGTAGTATTAATATTGAAATCATTAACGTGTATTATTATAGTTAGAATCATTATGAAACTAATATTCATATGTCAGAATAATGGCCAGATTTAGATTTGTCTGAGTAAGCATTACATGGCCCGGGATTGAATGTGCCCGAATTGGCTATAGGCTTGCCACCTATCACATCAAAGTCCTAGTACTTTAGCTAATCATGCGTGTTCTAGTATATCTGCTGGACTTACGAGTCGTGGATATCACACCTCTGCCTACCCCTTGAATTAGATACAGCCTTGTGATAAATAGACAGAAAGAGAGAGAGCGAAGTATTAGTAATGAAGCCCCGTTTTCACCTATTGGATATGGAACCCTAAAAATGCACATACGCAAAAAACCGTGAACAATTTGAAGATAAATGCGGAATCTCATTTCACTATATTAAGCGAAAATACCCAAAATAATCCTGACTAGGTTGTAATAAAATATAATTTTGTTAGATAAGCCCAAATCGTCCATAAAACGGTCGGATAATTTTTACGACGCAGGGGAAGGGTTAATTACTCTCAGAGGTTCATTTTTGCGGCATTTAAAAATGGAATTGATGTATTATTTTTGAATTTTTAAAAGTAAAAGCATAAATGCTGATGACAAAAGGAGACCGACCGAACGAAGTTATCTTTTTTGAGGTTCCATATTACTAAAACTCCGCCGTCCGTCTGTGTGACACCAGGCTGGAACATGTAAACCACTGTAGCTAGCATTGTACAGATGAATTAATATTCAAAGATGATTCATTTATGTTGCCTCTATAACTACTTATACTAGAAACAGAAAAAAATTAGTCTGGCCATCAATACTGTTACAATTAAAAATAAAAAAAAATTACATTTGAATTTGGAATCTATCATTTTTATACGATTGTTCATTGTGTTTTCTCATTTTAGCGCAAATACATTGTACAATATTTTGCGATATTAAAATGGAGTGGGGTGCTATGGAGAATCGAATCGCTGTTATTGCATTACACAAAGTAGGTTTGGAGCCAAATTCAATACACTTGGTATTAGTCAAATGTTTGTGTACCGGGCTATCAATAGGTACAGTGAAACTTCCTCTGGTTGTGACAGAGAAAAATCTGGCCGTCCCCGTAGTGTTCGTGCAAAAAAGCAGTAAGGGAAAGAATTTGAAAAAATCCTGTCCGAAAGCAAAAGATTTTATCTCGGGAAATGAAGATAGCACCTAGAACCATGTCGCGTATTTTAAGAGATGACTTAGGGCTGAAATTACAAACGAATAGAGTGGTAAAATCGAAACAACTACTGAAGCGGTAAGCAAAGGGAGGTCACAGAAATATTTTCTGAAAGAGACATTTGTGAGAGAGAGACAGATGAGAAATTTTTTACTGTTGAGCAACGTTTTAACAAAAAAAAAACCGTATTTATGCTCAAATCTCTAAGGAAGCTTTTCAATTAGTCAACAGAGTGGGGTTTGGTGGGGTGTTGAATATGAAGGAGTGACGGAGCCATATTTTTGTGAAAAAGGTATCAAAACATCGGCACATATTTCTCGAGAATGTAGTTAAGCCCCTTAACAACACCATGTTTAATAAGCAAGTATGGTCCTCCCAGCAAGACTCGGCGCCAGGTCATAAAGTTCGGTCCACGCTGTCTTGGTTGGAAGCGAACGTTTCGGACTTCATCAGAGCTGCAGACTGGCCAGCGTCTAGTCCCAATCTTAATCCGCCGAATTATGATTTATAGTCAGTTTTAGAGAGTACAGCTTGCTCTAAACGCCATGATATTTCGGACTCCCTAAAACAATCCATACGATTGGCAGTGAAGAAACTGGCCTCAACGTTTAAAGGACTGTATTGCAGCCAATGGGCTCTCAATTGGCTGCTTTGAATAAGTTTTTATAATTTTAATTGTTTTATGTTTATGTATTATAAACACAAAACAATTAGAATGTGGTACTTTTCTAAATATTTCGCAGTATAACCTTTAGGTTTTTTATTTGATAAGTATTCAAATGGGGATGATTTGTAAAATTGAAAAGACGAGAAAACATCTGCGGCTTGCTTTTAAAAATAACTGAGATCGATTTTGTTGCCTTTGTATCGAGCTTGACTTTGACGCAATACCCGGGTAGATAAACTTGTTTTCACCAAGTTTTTTTAGTTTATATAAAAATGATGACGTTGCCTGAGATAAGGCGACGGACTTGCCATCTGTTACATCATGGGATCTAATATCGTCGGCTAATCGTGGGTGCATAAGTATGTATATCTGCCTACGTTGTCGGAGATATGGGAGTGAAGATATTTTCTTTCACAAAAATCGCATATAAATTGAGAAACTTTCATAGCCGGTTAGAAAAAAATCTGGCTTAAAAATATACTGCTTAAAATGCGGTGCTGTCCGCTACCTGATTCCGTAAACACATTTAAAAATATTCGCAGTTGAACCTTTAGGAATCTCATTTGATCAGTATACGAATAGTTGGTCGAAATGTGTGCACTCCGTAATGTTTGTGGAGTAACGCTCGCGGACCGCATTCGTAATTAGAAAAAGAGTGGGATTGAAAGAAAATGTCGCTGTAAAAATGAGGTATGCTCCGATATGTAATATGTAGAAAGAATGAAAGACAAAAAAGATTGACAAAGCAGATATACAATGCGAATGTGGATGGATGTAGGTATCCGGGGAGACCTAGGTTGACATTGTCAATAATAGCTCGCTTATTATCCGAGGGTGGTGTCAAGAGTCTCCGTAAAGAGAAAGATGGATGTGCGTGTGCCCTGTCGTGAAGATATGTATGTATGTATGTATGTACGAAGAGGGATCGTTAATCAAGTTGAAAACTAAAAACATCCGTGGGTTGCTTTAAAAACAACTGAAAAAGACTTTTAGAAAACAATAAAAATTTTAGCAGCCTTTAGAGTTTAAATGCTCTAAAATGAATTACATGTAACAAGATTGATGACGGTTTTTGTCACTAACACCATGAAGATAACTATATTTAGTTTAATATATGAACTACTAGATTTTCGTCCGCGACTTCGCTCGCATGAATAATTAAATACTATACACAACTTTTAAAGAGCAGAATTTCTTCCGACTCACAATACCTATTGCGTAAAAATATAGGTACATTTTTCTCAAAGTTGTTCTCACTTGTAAGTTATCTTACTGTAAATTTTCGTCCAAATCCATCAAGCAGTTCGTGAAAGAATAACAAACATTCACCCATGATTAAAAACTTTCGTATTTACAATATCAGTACAATATATGCACCCACGATTAGCCGACGATATTAGGTCACATAGTGGCAAGTCCGTCACCATATTGGGTACAAATCCCGGGTTAGCAATGTTTTCATTGATCGTAAGAGCACTTCGAAAACGTATTTAAGTTAGAAAATTTCATTGGTACATGAAGGTTTGAACTTGGATTAACCGAAAGTTTCGCATACCACTACGTCACCAAGACTAACACCACTGCCATTTACCATTGATTGTGTTTTCTTACCATAAATAAATGCGTCTTTTCAATCTCATATAGAAGCATTCCATACAATCTATTATTTAAGAGTTTGTAGGTAAAACAAGGAATCACGTAATTGATGAAAAACACGAATACCGTTTGAAACTAAACTCATTCTCACTGCTGACCTCGACACATGATAAAGTAGCCTTTATACGTACAAGTGAAATTGATCAAGAATAAAACTGGGTTTACATGTACAAGTTAACTTCATCAATGTCCGGCTGTCCGGCTAGGCTTCAGCACGTTTAGTTCATAGTTGACATGACAGTAGCGCCACCTACCGGGTCCAATTGTATTTTTAAATCATACAGGAAACCATCGAAACGTCTGTATAAAATTTCAACCCGTTCGGTTTAGCCATTTAAAAGTTATGTGAAATAGATAATTCTTACTACCATACCCGTTCTCCCATTATCCATTTTCTTATACGAGTAGGAATGAAGCTTTATCCCGCGGTAAAAAGGAGACTATGTTCATCAAGGATAATGTCAATCCAGGTTCAAATCGGTCCAGTACTTTTCGAAGCTATTCAATACAAATAAACAAACAATCAAATCTTTCCACCTCGTGTGAATACATTGTCATGGTGGTAGTGACCCAGAAGAAAAAAATTAACATAGACAATTTAAATCTACAAAATTTAATATTTACTCAGACGGAGTTTTCGCACAAATGGGAGATTTTAAACAAATACAATATTAAAATTTATTGATTCATAGTATTAAATATGTCTACATTTTATAAAATACTAATTAAAAATTAAAATTGATGTCAGAATTATGTAAAATTACAATAACTTTTTTTTAACTCTACATTATCTAGCTTTACGAATTCTAGGCAAAATGGCTAAAGCATCAGGTGGATAGAGTTTTCTCCTTGACCGTATCATAACACAAGAACTATTGGATGTCAGAAAAGTAATAAATATTGAAATAAATCATTTGACCATCTAAACGGGTCACAAAATTCGAATAAATAAACATGAAATGTTCAACAAGTATGCTGCTGACTGATCCGGCGTAATTAAATTCTTCCCCACAATCCCAGTTCAGATGGAGAAGTTCGGAATACTCGGGAGAAATATAGTTTACCTACCTGTAAACTGCGCATTCTTTTACTGGATTGTGAAGGGAGTGTTTTTATCACCTTTTTATAAACAACGTCAAACTTCCCACTATTTTACTAATAAATTTGCGTGCGTGTGTACGTGCGTGCGTGTGGTTGTGTGTGTTTGTATGCGTGCAGCAAAAGCTTATATATCAGAACAAAGCATACGCTATTTTTTAACCGACTACGATAAAAAAGGTACGTTTTAACATAACTATAAAATACTCGTAAGTTTCCCGTCAAGTCGGTCCTGTTGCATCTAGTAATAAGCGGTTATTATAATACCAACAACTTCACCTCAAGTTAATTTATTTTTATAGGTTTTTTATTTAAAATTTCTCTACTTTAATTGAATCAACTCTAATTTGTTAGAAAAAAAAACAAATTGGAAATCATATTACATTTATTTTATCGATACAATAAATAAAATTGAAGTGTCTGTTTGTAAAATTCTAACCAATTTCTACGCAAAGTGACTACCATCTAAACTCTGCAACCCAGAAGGGAAACTAGGCCCAAACCTAGTTTAGGTCGAATTCAATGAAACCAGGTTTCCTCACGATGTTTTCCTTAACCGTAAGAGCACTCAGGAAATGTGCATAAGTCATAAAAACTCATTGTTACTTGGCGGGGTTCGAACTTGGACTATCGCAATGGAAGTCCGAAGCGTGTACCACTAGGCCACGAGGCTTATTAACATTCATAACACAACATATAATTTTCCCAGGGATATTTATTTATTAATTCATAAGAGCCAGGGTTTATTCTAATAATAAATTCTGCAAAAAAATAGAGAAATCTGATCTTACGAAGCCAACACCAGTGATTTTCTTTAGAAACACGAAGTCCCCTAACAATTAGTATCGCTGTCCCTTTTCTTGCAAGATAGAAGTATCTCCATCTCGTTTCAACTTTATGAGTGAGGTTCGGTATTTATATTGAGAAAAACTAAAGCTGCGTTATATTGATTAAATTTTTTTCGGTAGAAAAAACATTTTTTATTTTCTATTATTTCTGTTTGATTTTTGTAACTATTTTTGAAATGTGTAGGTATACTTTTTAATTTGTGTAATAAATCAACAACAAAAAATTGTTTTTGATTCAGTTCAAATTTGTTTACTGTCGTAATATGTATGGTCTATCCGTGTGTGTGTCTGTTTATTTATTTTAGGATTCTTATAGGATTTATTTTTATGAAATTTGTATGTTTATTTCATACCAATAAATTACATTAACGGGAAATATCTTACAAACATAATCTTATACACTCACTAACACACATACGAACACACATAAAAACACATAAAACATATTTGGAATTCTAAAGATATGTTATGAATGTCTATGGAGTATACTATAATTTATTATGATACAGAAGCAGTACAAACGATTATATATTAAGACTCATTAATAACTAAACAAAAAATTAGTATCATAAATATATCTTCCGTGGAGTAACGGTATGGCTATCGCTTGTCAAGACCGTTAGCCACGTGAGGTCCCGGGTTCAATTCCCAGGTCGGGTAACTTTTCTTAAATGTATTTCAGATTATTCTGAGTAAACTGGTGGTAGAGTGCTGTGCAGCAACTCGCCCGGGTAGGGATCCACGGCTTTACCTATTCCTGCCGCCATAATGACATTGTCGTGTTCCGGTCCGGAGGGTAGTGTAGCCGGTAGACTTGCACATAAGGTCTAACAGCCCGACCACAGGGCAGCAGCGCACCTACAACATGTATGGTGTCTATAGGCCACGGTTGTCTCTTACCATCAGGAGACCCGTGTGCCTGTTTGCTGTCTTATACCATAAAAAAAAAGAGAACTATGTATTGGTAGCATCATTAATATCTGGAGAACGTCCTGCATATTTTTTGCACTATATTTTGATGAAAGTTAAAAAAATCGCATCATTGTGTAGGCTATATCGTGTATAGTATTAAATAATTATGTTTTAGATCGAGATTGGAATGAGAGACAAGGTCAGGATCGACCCCAAGGCTGGAATTCCAACCGCAGGACATGGTCGAGTAATGACAACCAGAACAATGAGGAGAACTTGCCGGAGTGGTATGTTATGATATTATGTTATTGCTTTCTTCTTTATTATTATTGACGATTTTGCAGTGAACTCTGTTAGTGCCCAATCTATAGAATTACACCACACAGCCTCGGTCGAACCCGAGCCTCCCAGTTAGTCGATGGGGTTTTATGTGTACACTAGCCACTCGACCAAAGAGCTAACTTCGTAAACGTTCTGTTCTACACATCATCTATAATAACAAATATTTTATAACATATTCTCAAACCTACCAAATTGAAATGAAAAAACTGGCCAAGTGCGAGTTTGGACTCATACACGGAAGGCCTATAAAAATGGCAAATAATCACTTTAATTGTTTATTTATTTATTTATTTATTGTATACCTTATTGAGTCTTGTTTATATATTTATTTAATTCTATTTTTAGTATTTGTTGTAATATTTATACATCATCTGTGAACGCTTTGAGAGCCTGGTGACAGACAGTACTTAGTACTTATTCTCGTTTTTACCTTTCGGGTATGGCATCCTGAAACAGCTCCAGCCGTTTAGATGTAGTGCAACCAAGAACATTGTGACATGAGATTTTTATATATATGATATTTGTATAGGGCTGTGGACAATGCAGAAGCTGGTGCAGGTTCGTTTGATTCTACAGGCGCATTCCATGGCTTCAGTAATGATGACTCAAATATACCCAAAACTCAAGAATCAACTTATCGTAAGTCAAATTATTTCTTTACTAGCTGTCCGCCCGCGGCTTCGCCCGCGTGAATTATTTTAATAATACAGCCAACTTTCAAAGGGCAGACAATTT
>DVZL01004160.1:0-13188 GCA_018236625.1 Lasaia peninsularis | reverse complement strand
AGTGTGTGTGTGTGTGTGTGTGTGTGTGTGTGTGTGTGTGTGTTTTGCGTGTGTTAAATTGCTGACTACACTAAATGATTATTATAAATGATATATGCTCCTCTTCAATTTATTATTAATATTAATATTGTTACAGGTTTTATTATTAATATTATCATATTTATCGTCGAGTCTCTGCGTGGATGAAAGACTTGAAACAAAGATGAAAAATGCAACTCTACCAAAAGATATGTACGTACCTACTTATTTATTATAATTATCATACTGTAACTACTAACTATTTTGATAACTTTACACATTGCTATTTATATAGAGACGTATAATCGTGATTAATACTGCCACGATGATGGAGGTTAAAGAACTAATTAATCTTCAGTTGGCGAGAGATACGCGCTTCTGTTTTCATCAAAAAAAATATGTTAGTAGTTCAACGAAAAGGGAGGTAAAAAAAACGTTGACAGATGTTCCGCTATTTGTTGATTACTTGAAATGTTACAACAGTGACAAAGCACAAAGGTTGTTGGCTACGTTTGAAGGAACTAATGGCGCTATAACAATTTTTTTTATAATAATGCGAGCTACTTTCACCACTTTTTATAGTTTTCAAAAGCACTTGGAAAAAAGATATCTATGTTTGACCAGAAAAACATAAACATTTTTTTTAAATACTGTTTGAATACAGATGGAAAGTAGCCTTTATAAAACTGTAATTAAAATTAAAATCTTTTTTTGTAATCGAACTTTTAAAGAGGAAAACTGGATTTTCGAAAAAAAAAAACAATTTACCTCAAAACTGGTCCACTTTCGGATACACAATACTGGGGTCAAAATGGTAACAAATGACCTCCCCTACAACCCCTTAAAAGGATCCGGTGCAATTACCAATAACCTTGTTAGGTATATATACATATAGTAGAAATAAAAAATTATCTTCATCCTCATCATTTCATTATAAGATTCCCCTTGCGATATCGAAACCGTTACATTAGTTTAGTTATATATGTATTTACAAATTTAAAACTATATAAATAATTGATAGAACCAGACGTTACTCTGCGGAAGTCCATATTTAAACATTAATGAAATAGGTGAATGTATCCATACGGTAACCGTACAAATATTTTGTAATTATTTGTAAGGTTAAAATTTACATCACTTCTTACTTACTTAACTAAGTACGTAACGTACGTAAGTACTTAACTAAGTATTTTTTGAGGGCAAAAAGTAACCTAACAATATAACCGTTGCTAAACTTTCTTTACAAAACTATTATTTTTGGGATGCAATAAAAAAATGACCACACAACCTGACTGTTGCTCTTTTTAACAGAATAATATTTTTTGTGCAATTAAAAATAACTTAACAACCTAACCGTTGCTAAACTTATTTTTTACAGAACAATTATTTTTCCGATGCATTAAAAAATTGATTATTCATAGGCATGGTTGAATAATTTAAAAATATACTAAAAATTAAAAAAAAAACACATAATTAAATAAAACAAAATAGAAACATGTTTACCAAAAAGTTAAAAAAATATTTAAAAAAAACAAATAAAGAACTTCCACGGATGACTTCAAATTTTATTAAATTTAAAAGTCGATCAAGCAAGACACAATTGACTCTCAAAATATTACTTAATCTATCAGTTTTTGTTTATATAAATAATTGTTTGACATCTTACTATCAACGTGTTGTAGGTATGTGGTGCGTGCTACGGTCTACCAGGTCGGCATATTGACTAATCGAACTAATGAAACCGAGAAAGTTAAAAAGTAAGAATTACTTAGAAGTCAAGTCCGAGATGAATGAAGAGCCAGACCTTTATTAATTTAATGAAAGCAGAAACTTTATGTATTCATGCTCGTAACACAGGAATGATGGATCTAATGCTACGTCCAAGTAACATGGCGATGCTGGGTATATAGCGAATAAGCACTCGGGTCTCCTTATAGTAAGAGGATAGTCACCGGGGCCAATATTCACTTGCGTTGCTGTGGTACCTGTGGCACGGCTGTTAGTTAGTGCAAGTCCTATAAAAAAGGTAGCAAATTTCAAAAAAAAAAATTTTAATTTCGCTAACACTATTGCCGATATTCGATAAAGCCACGATCGTTTCGACCTAAGTTTGAAAGATGCGCAGAGTTAGCTCTCATAAAATTACGAAGATTTTTACTCTGGGATGGAGGCGTTGGAAAATGCGAAAATATGAGTTATAGTATCTACAGCTTTGTGTTATATAATACAACCTATTTTTGTCCTGGTGTATAAACGAGTTCATATGGACTGTATAACTTTAAGACGCAAGCGACCCTGGAAAAATATCTAGTAAAATTAAGTTATACCCAGAAAGTATGGAATTATTAACACTGTATTGGTCCTTTTTTTAATGAATCTGACTTCAATATATGTGTGATTTTCTATGTCGGATGTAATATTCGGCGTTAGTCGCAGGTGCATAAGTATGCCTCTTATTATTATTTAAATTATTTGTTAAGTAGAAAAAGAAGTACAAAATAGATCGCATTTGTGTAGTTTACACAATACACAATATCGGGACATTGATAAAATAACAAACAAAAAGTAATCTTAATGTTTAATGTCCTGTATTTAAGTGGTCGTCAAGAGACAATAACATTTTACCGACACAACGGCTCCAGCATCAATCTGGATAAGATCCCGGACCCCCTCGAGACTAACGTAACCGCGGAAAACGTTTTGGGAGTCGCTCCTGTCGACAAAACTGGACTTCCTTGGACTCCTGTAAAACCAGCGGTAAATAATGGACCAGGTCAGTTTTGCTTATTTATAATAATGAACTGGTATGGTTACGAAATATACTGTTAAATAAAATAACTTTACTGGTGTTTTAAAGGTGTAGAAGAAACTATCAGCGCGTTATTCTTTACTTCACTTCTCTAAAACCGATTTTTGTGAAGTCAGTATTCATGTTGCTAATTGTATTTAGAAGATTGGTTCAGTTATTTTATATATTATTTTTATTTTATAACATTATCAAAAGCACTACTGGATTTATCACACCGGAATCCATCCGCTTTTTCTTATCCCAACGTTTATTCATTCTAAATGAATGTTCATTTATATATATTATGAAAATTTTCATAGAGAAGATTTGCATGATATACTCATAGATGTTACTCGCCATCAGGTAGCACTGCACAGTTTAATTGTTGGTGTAGCAACGTGCGCGGGGTATAGCTAATGGTGTATAAAAATCCTCCGATTTAATGTTTGAAGTTATTTTTAATGAATGAAATAAAAATATGATCACGACATTTTTTTGTAGAGAACATAGAAACACCAAAGGAACCTGAAGAAACTAGGAAGGTGAAACGGGACGTGTCACAAACGCCAGCCAGGATAGAGAAGGGGGCGGCCATTATCCCGTCAGAGGCGGGGGTCCAGTCCATCGCGCTGCCGCCGCTGCTGGCCCTCAACAAGAACATGTCCGACATACCAGTCCCCATACCTAACGTTTCCGTCGTTAGTTATGCTAAAGTCAATACACTAGTTAAACCCCGTAATTAGTTCACCTAACATTAGGTATATTATATTATCTTTAAAAAAAATAAAAAAACAGAACAAATCGTAAAAATATGATTATTTTTAATATAAAAGATTTATTGTTATATTATAATTTGATTAGAGCAAATCTGAGAAAATTCTATGATATAGATAGTTTTTAAATCTTTACTTTGTTTTTGTTAATTATGATAAAAACGGTTAAGTGTTCTTTGGTTTTATTTGTATCATTTTTTTGAATCAAATAAAATATAAAAATACTCTTAACTTAAAATACCCCTACAATATGTAAAGTAATAAAAAATTAAAACTGTTATTGGCTATCAATAATGGACGGTACGAAATTTGCCGGGCCTGTGGTACGAAACAGTCTAAATAAATAATACGAAACGATATTAGTGGAGAACGCATGCGTCACACCCGTCACCAGTAAGTAAGGGTACATCAACAACAATTACTTTTCTAAAAATAACATTTCTTAAGAACTTTCAGTTCAGTTGCAAAGGCTTTTAAAATAACCCTCTAGACCGCATGCCCAGGGTTGACGCATGCGTCGCCTTAGTGATCTGCAACGAAACACACAGCAATTGATTTCTACCGGACAGTATCGCAACAACATAAGGGTTAGTTTCGCGTGTTCGCCCTCCGCGAGTGTTTCTGGCATGGAGAACGTCAGATGAACTCCCGGCACAGGCATGAGCTCGCCTAATCTAAACGAAAGATGCCCGAGTAGGATGAGCAACGGGAAAAAACATTTGAGCGACACGAAAGAGGATTCTCTTGATAATTCAGTGAGTATTACGAGTTTTACACCGCAACAGATAGGCTTCACCGAACTGTCATTTAAGTATTTATTTTGTACCAAACAGCATCGACTCAAGTTTACTGTAGATCTTTTATATATGAAATTAAATTTAATCTTATTAAAACCGCCTATTCATGTCATCAATCGAAGTCATGTAGTGTTAAAAATAATTATGAAGGATCGATCATGAAACATTAAAAATATTGAATTTATCGTGTGACGAAACTGTCGTTAAGATATAATATATCCCATATAAAATATGTTAGATATAATATATCCCATTAATTAATTCCTTATATTTTATTCCAAAATTAGGGACGGTTGTTTTGAATTCAACAAGTTTAAAATTGAGTCAAACAACTTCTGTTAATCAAATTAAAATGCTAAGACGATTTTTTTAAATATATTCGACGGAGTGGTACATAGCAATTTTTGAAACAATTGATTTGAAATGTCATTGACCGTGTGGTGGGTGGGGTTGGCGAACCATCCAACCATAGATTTTACAACGCTTCTTTTTGATCCGACGATTGTTTATTAGGTTTGTCAACAAACAATATGCAGACTAATTTACTTTAATTTTAAGCTGTTATTACTTACAAAAGTAAAATTTATTATAGGATGACACATTTGACAAAAGCCTGTTGTCACATTGTGTTATCTTATACTGTGATGTGGTGAAACAAAGAAAAATTTGTTTCACCACATCACAGTATAAGATACTCTACCTCTTTATTATATTAATTGATTATGCATTAATCACGATTTATCAATAATCATGACACTTATACAAAAAGACACTACTGCATACATATGCTTAAAAAGTAATCCAGTTTAAACCCTTCTTCAAAGATGCGAGGACCTACGATAACTATACGAGCAATAATCAAATAACTTGGTGATTCCTAACTAAAGTAATAAGAATTTTAGTAAGATGGTCTACTAGGATAGTCAAATGTGCAAAGCGTCTCCCCAAGGACGAAATACCTAAGCATGGTCTCACAGAATGTGAGAAACTGATACGACTTCAGTAAAAATAATACCTACCTACTGATTAATATGTATTAAACTTCACGCCGTATTACACGAACCTTCTGAGATTTTATAATCTAGGAGAGTTGAGATAACAGTACAACCTACTAAAATAGTATTTGATTTTTATGTACTTATTTATCAATCAAGAGGATATCTTAATAGTAGGAAGTGATGTTACCTTTAGTCATAAAAAGGGTAATGGTACGTTGGCAATTTGATACTAAGATTTTAATTCTCTAACTTAAATAAAGGTATCGGTATTAAAGTCCGGTGAAGTTGTAAGAACCACTCGGTTAGCAACAAGTTAGTCCGTATCAAAAAAAAAAGGTATCGGTTATGCGGTACTCACTGACGATGTCGCTAACACTGACACTCGCCTGTTACAAGTCAATTCCGTCAAACAGTCCTTATTTTACTAAGTTACCAAATATTTCAATTTAGAGTTCTGGTTGGGAATAAAAAAGGTATCTTCAAACCCAAGTGCGTGTACTTACTTATGCTTAACTTCCAGCCTTTTTCTCTGGTACCTACATCTAAATATCTAACCCTTCTGTTTTCACTTAGAATGTAATAAACTAGAAAATATTTTATTCCACATAGAGAGTCTATAAGCGGTTTTATGACTAATAAATAATTCTAAAATGTACCAACGATGTTAAATTATAATAAATATTTTGCATTTAAAGAGATTAGTATGATGTTTTTGATACTGATGATTACCGCAGATACGGGAGTCGATAAAGTCAGAGCGGCCGGGAGGTAAAGCGGAGGAGAACAGCAGGAGGCGCACCATCATCGTGGAGAAAAAAAATGGTAGCTACGGGTTCACGCTCCAAAGTTATGGAATACATTACAAAAAGGTTCGCAGATTCATCATTTATTGTAAGAACACTTTTTACCTTATTAGACAAATAATTATCATGTTGCAAAAGTACCAGCATTTCGTATTTAGAGTTAGACTTAAAAATGAAGCAGAAAAATGGTCTATACTTAATGACTGTATAACCATTTATGGTTTACCAAAAAACACGTTTCTCGTAGCCTCTTTTTCTAAGAAAAGTCTTTACTAAGAATACGAAAGACCAAGGTGTAAAGTCTGACAATTATAATAAAAAAAAACTCTATAAACTTTGAAACACAAATACAAAAAGAGATTGGTATTTTGAATTTTAAGTTAATTATTTTTTGTACCCTTTAAAAAATAAAGAAAGAAAAATATAAACTATACATACGTTATCAAGACTTAAACGTACATTTTTTTAGGAACAAGAAATAGAAGTCATCACTTACGTGGACCACGTGGAAGCCGACGGACCAGCGGCGGCTGCGGGGATGAGGGAGGGCGACGTTATTCTTTCCATAAACGGCGTGGACGTCGAGCGCGCCGACCACACCGCCATCGTCACCGCCATCAACGCCTGCGACTCGAGAATGCGTATCGTCGTTATCTTCGAAGACTGTGTCCGTAAAGTAGAACTCCACCTTAAATACATAAACATACAACGAGCTATCCAGTCCAAGATGCGCGAACTCGACCAACTTGCGATACGAGAGAGACAAATCTTTGATTCCAATTGGAAGACCCACAGTCTTCCTTCGCAGAAAAAGAAGAACTCCCCGTCTGACATAATATCAGATTCTGAGGATAATAATGTTGCTGATAATATGAACAGTAGTTATTGTAGGCCTACACTTTCAAGTGAGAACGTCACCGTAAAACCCCCACAGACCAGCGTGTTCATGTATCAGTACTTAGATCCCCGGTATGGTGCCTGCATCATACAACCCAACATACGCACGGGTAGTTTTGTAATAACCGTCGGCTCGCCTAGAAATAGACGAGACTGTCATCATTATATTCTTAAAGCTTCTAATGATTGCCATCGGGTATCCGAAGTATACAAGCCGACGAATAGTAAACATTCTAAAAGCCATCGAAATAATCATAGTCACGGTTGCAGTGCGTGCATGCCAGATAATCAAGATGCGAATAGTTTAGATGCTTACGACCTTGCAAGCCCTTGCTGTGATCCTCACTGCGTACCTAATTCTAGAAAGAAAGTGCGCCGAAAGAAGGAATGTTCCAAAGAACACAAACGAAAAGAGAAGAGCCATCAAGTCGATAAATCTACACAGAAACCAGATACGTGCTCACATGCGCATAAGAAAATGTGTCCTACGAATCAGTGTTCGAGTCGCTATCGGTACCTAACGGCAGAGTCGACACAGACCAGCCAATGTAGTTTGCAATCTTACGCAACAAGCAATGCTACTATTCCTTGCGACAACTCGGGTTCAAGCTACAGTACCTCACTCAGTAGCGACACTCTTTTCTGGGACAACGATCGCTCAGAAGCAAAGTCTTCTCCGAAAATACAATATCAAAGTTCACACCAGCACGTTAAACCAAAATCGTGGGATAATTTGGCTACCAAGGCTATAGGAGGTTATGGCTTCGGTTACGGATATTTGGATACGAGCGCGAAAAACCCGCACAGATCGAAGAGTCACGGTCGCAGCCACAGCGGCCGAAGCACTCAAAGTCACCACGACTACCAGCACCATCCTCAAGAGAAACACGCACACCGTCAGAGTAGCGTGACTCACCATTATCAAGTTTATGGAAGAAGCCATAGTCACTGCCCACCTACGAAGTCTACCGAGAGTCTGATAGTGGTACCGAAGTATCAGTTAGAGAGTAGCGGCTCAGAAACCCGACTAGCATGTGACTGTGCCGAAGCCATAGAATATTATCGTCGAGTAGGACCAACAAAGAGTCCCGGCGATTCTCACTCCAATTACTACACCCAACGCTTCATATACCCCGCACATTCGTATAAAAAGAAAGATGCAAACGTAAGCTCAGAAATAACAAGATTGTAAGGAAATCACTGCTCAAATGAAAGCCTAAAATTATTTTAGAAGGACCTAATGTTTTTTGTTGTCCATTAGTATAAGAGTCTACATAAATTGATAATACGCACAAAAGTATTTAAAGGTCGCTGCCATTTTTATACAATGTAGGGTAATTGCTAGAAAAAATAATAATAATTAGTGATTGCCTTGGTGTAACTTATTAGGGTTGTTATGGACACGAACGTTACACCATATCGTTTTACGTTCGTTAGTTACGTTCGGATATGGGTTTAAAATCAAATAACTTTTTTCTTGTATACCATTAACTTACAAGTTTTATTTTATATGTATACATGATAATACATGTACACTACTATTATTTATCCAGTGAGTTATAAATCATTACGTAAGAATCTCAAACCAAATAAGATATAGGTTTAGACATGATATGTTTATAGTTTATCCGTGTTCAGAAGATACTCACTATCTTCATCAATCCAACTGCATTTTATTGGTCGAAGACGCAGCTCTGTTAATAGTCACTTTTTTCTTGACGCGAAAAAACTATCGTTCGTGTCAATTTATAATATTACTAATGGACGTAGGGCTCCTACCATAAGACCCGTTGTCCCGTTTCCATAACATAATGCAGCCAATCTGAAGTACTAATTACTCAGTTGCTGAATCGAATCCGGTTTAAATATATAATATATATTAAAAATACTGTTTGTTACAATAACAGTGTATTATCAGGACAATATGTAACGTTATCTATGTAATATTTGGTATAGTCAAAAACAGTATTTGATATTTACACTACAGAAGTATTTTAGATTCGCCCCAGTAACAAATAAATAGTTAAATATTACTGGACAAATTACACAAATTGATCTAACCCCAAATATAACAATACTTTATAAATATTATTGCTTTAGATTCAGTAAAGTATCGAATTTAACAATACTTAAGTTTCTCCACATTACCAAATACAACAAGTACTTCAGAGGTTCAGTTATAATATTTCCTAGCAGCCCTAAATAAACAAACGCACAAGTTAATGAATGGCGTAGTCGTTATCAATGTTTGTAGAATCCAAATCATTTTATCAGCTTTATACTCGTTGATTTATTGTTTTTAATAAAAAATAAACCTTTAATCTTTGTATTGATTATTTTAAACTTCCGTAATTACATTGGGGGCTGCTTTCACAGCTATACGAGGCTCGTACGGGCGCAACCAGAACTTGACACACATGAAGTGGCACGGATTATATTGTGTTTATATACGGGCAATAATAAGTTTTTCCTGTTTATATGTGAAATCTACCTTAAGAGAACTACTTTTGTCATAGGATCAGTAGACGAACTCGCAGACGAATTCCTTAGTGGGAAGACGTCACCACGCCTATAGACTAGTAATGGTGACTGCGATGTTAAGCTTTTTGTATAATAAAGCCAGATACATTGATTAAGGTTGAAACATGATAATCGCGAGCATGGAAGCTATAATGGTAGATATATGTAGTATTAAACTCTACGATTTACCACTTTAATCGACTCTAGACCAACGCTATGGAGTTAAGAAAGAGACGAGATAGTAAAATATTTTTCATCCGTGTTGCTCTTGGTTTTTGTTCATAAGTCTAAGTTTAATACTTACCTATTGGCAAGAAAATATTGATGTCATCAATTATTACGTTTACATTATTATAGTTTATACAGTCTGGGGACAATACTCGGTCGGAGACAATATCAAATATAATATAGGCTCCGAACTATATCTTTGCTATACACCAGGACACTTTGCACTAGGATTTACATTTGTCTATAGCGTGCAGGTGTTATAGATAAAGCAGAAAAGCTAGGCTTCCTATTGACATAAGGGTAAATGTGACAAAAGATTGCGGGTATCGTGAAGCTAAACTAAACCACAATGTGAAACATATACCTCATTCGCACAGGGCCACTTTCACCTAACAAGGACGGTTTATTTTGTCTTTGTCAATCACACAAAACTGGCAGAAAGATAGGTCGTCTAGTTAGCGATACTACACATCCGGGACAGGTCGTTGTTAAGTGTGTAATCTCGAGATGGCCGGTTAGCTTTTAGCTTCATGGCCGGTACTTTAGTAGAGAGACTCATATACCATGGTGAAGCTAAAGGTACTACCGTAATCTTAGTCGTTTTTGTAACATCGAACATTTCAGCTTACAAACAGACAAAGACTGATATTTTGTACAAAACCCAACAAACGTGGTTTTAGTGGAGGGTTTTTGACAACCTTTACTTTTTTGACTAACCGTATTCAGCGCTTTAATATAGCCCAATTAAAAATCGCTTAAATAGACTCGAGAGGTAATAAAGTGGACTGTGGGTCAACTGGCTACCCCTAGAAAGACAGGCGTTACGGCATTTTAAAAAATCGGATTCTTAACGGAATAAGCGTGCAAAATTGAGAGCACATCAGTTACTTCCTTATGCGTAAGTATATTGCGAATGCTATCACCGAAATTGGGTGGGTGAACTGTGTATCTAGAGTGGGTTCATCTCGGTTCGGGGGTCAGGCGGGCGCCGCCAGCTGCCCACTAAATATCCAGCCGTCATGCGACGACCCTGCGTCCCTCGGCTAGCGGCCATATTTATACTATGGGTTACGTGTGTTCATTCGGAAAATGATAAGGTAATTTCTTTTAATAAAAATTAATTCATGCTGCATTTGTTTAGCAATAAAAATAATTTTCTTGAGTTTTTTCAAAATTCCCTACTTTTTTATTATTAATGATGAAATCGGGTGTCTCGATATTAATTAAGATAATAGTTAATTTCGAATAATAAAAATAAATAAATAAAGTAATCTGGTAATTTGAGAAGGGACTTTTCAATTTAATACCAGTTTATATAATATGTACCAACAAGAAAATTTGGTTAGTAACACCGCCTGTAACTCAAGAACGGTTGTATCAATTTCAATTATTTTATATTCGTCATTATATGTATATACTCGTGACACTATTAAAACATTGTAAAATTGAGATAAAAAACGACAAAAAATCATATATAATTCTGGTTTAAGTATTTTTTGTTGTAGCGGCAACAGAAATACATCATCCGTGAAAGTTTCAACTGTTTAGCTATAACGATTCATGAGATTCAATCTGGCGACAGACAGACAGACATACAGACAGCGGAGTATTAGTAATAGGGGTACGTGTTTTACCCTTTGTTCTGTTCGTATTTTATAAGTTGTTTTGTATCGAAGCATCAATTATTTAATAATTAATATAATTTATAAATCATTATGTATTAATGTTGTCAGTTGCATACGTAGAGTTGAATATTAAACGTGACTGAAGACGGAAGAACTCATCACAGTAGTTGGATGATGAAATCACCCGTACGTCCTTCTTTGACATAAATACATCCGCACAAACATATTAGTTTACGTGTCTTAAACTCATCAGCGCTTTTAATCCAGCCGACGTTACAAAACCATTGTAGATGATTTTGCATACATATCTTCACGCCAGCTCCCTTGCACAATAGACAGAGGCCAGAGATTCTCGAGTGCTTATGTGAAGATGTTAATAATCTATAATTTCCTTTTGCAGAGTTATTTACTATGCAAGCGAACGGGATCCCTTAATTGTTTGACATGGGTGTTGAGCTCAAGGAGTGAGATACAGGATTATGATGAAATGTACGACATGCTGAATACTTTTGGAGACTGCAGCGTCACAGATACCTCGCCCCCAACATCGCTGAAGACTATAGTAACGGTAATATATTTATATCTTTCTATACTTAACCAGATTACGTTGTTACATTGTTTATTTATATTACATTGTTTTAACTCATCCAGATTAGGATTTTCTAGTTGACTACTTTTTAATCTTTTTGTCACGACAAAACCCATGGTTAAGACTTAGTCTATGTGTAAAACAATTTAATAACATATTACTGCCTGAGCTTTCTAGCCTTTCAATGAAGTCGGTATACATTTTAATTTCGGGTTATTCGAATGTTGCTATTTAACTCATTCCAGTTTTCCGCAACTGAAACAAATAACACTTAAAGACCTGTATTTTTGTATAATATGTGAATACACAGTTTACTAAAACACAGGATATGCCTTTAACAATCAAAATTTTTTTGCAAGTAAGGAGACCAAACAAGGATTTACTAATTTAATATTAAATTTATTGTTCAAAAACAAAACAAACGAATATGTTATGTAGCACTAAACAGCGTAGGTTCTGGTCTAACTAAAAGTGCTAATAAATGGTGTTAATAAAATATGGCGTAATTGAACTAAGTCAAATTTATAACATTATTTTATTATTTACTAGTGACTTTGATCGGGTACATTAATCATATTATATACATATAGACCTTCCTCTTGAATCTCTCTATTTAGTAAAAAAAACCGCATCAAAATCAGTTGGGTAGTTTTGTAGATCTAAGAATACACAGAGACGGGCAGGAATGGGAAGCGACTTTCTTTAATACTATGTAGTGATTTCCACCTCGTCAATCAAGGGACTCCACGCCTAACGCCACCTTAAGGCTTGAATTCGATTCCTGATGGAGGCAAGCAGTTGTGCGATGAACCTAGTCACGAATATCTCTGTTTTCCGTGTAAAAATATTATTAAGTATATTTTTGCTCACTTTAGGGTAAGACAGATTTGCGTAATTTGTCGAATGTTTGAGTATTTTTTTTTTATCTATTCACAATACAAGAAGCTTAACATCCCCGTTTTGGTCCGGGTTCCGTTGTAGAATAGGCCAACTGCCTTCCACCCAGGCGGCTCGTAAGATGCGAGCACAGGGTCTATTGTCACCAACACCGTGACACTGACTAGGTGGTAGAGTGTTGTAACGACTCGCCCGGATTGGTACCACCGCCTTACCTATTCCTGCCACAATAGCGGCAGTGCTCGCCATTGTCGT
>DVZL01004159.1:0-13188 GCA_018236625.1 Lasaia peninsularis | reverse complement strand
TGATGGTAAGATTGAACCGTCAACTATTGACACCATAAAGGGCAACCTGTTTTAGTCTACCAGCTACCTTAACCTATAGAGAGGAACACGACAATTTCGGACGACAGTTATTAAAATGTTATCGATTTTTATATTCCATGAATTAAAATGATTGTAACATATTTTTTCAGCTTTAATGTAAAAAAAAATGTATGTGAATGTAATGTAATTTCCAAACGAAGCACGAGACTTCGGGTTCGATTCCCGAGTAGTGCATCTTGATCTTATGATTTATCTAAAAAACATAACGTTGCTTGAAATGGGATTTATGCCCACTTGACTTACCACCTGTCACATCATAGGACCTAAAACATCGGATAATCGTGGGTGCATAAGTATGAACCACTACCAACCACGTAACCAATATGGGCGTGACGATATTTTATTTTATATATGGTGCCAAATTACGGGTTTGTTATATTTTCAACATGGATTTTTAAAATTATAATTGCTTGTAATTATTTAAACAGTTTTCGTCTCGTTCATTAAATATTGCTTGGCTCTAGGACTCAGACAATTGCGCTTCACCAACAATAGAGAATAACAACTAATAACAATCTATTAATAAATTGGCTTGCTGCGAGTATGCAAAGCATCCTGGGCTATTTTTCCGTCTTCAATTTAATGCAGTTCCTACATTGCATTTTTTCTGTTTTTTCACTTTGACCAACTAAACTAACCATCTGGTTGTACAGAATAGAACTCTCTGGAGTCTCACTGAAGTTACACTGGATACACCCTTAGGACGGGGGCATCTCGTCCCATCTAAGTAAACTCTGGTTGAGCACTCTCGCCCACTAGGCCGGTGAAGTTGTAAAAGTCCTTAAGACGTATAAAAATCATTTAAGTAATTAAACGCAGCAAAATTGCAAAAAAACCGACCAATTCATTATCGTGTCATACAAATCAACGGAAAACTAACTTACTAATTATGTATAAGTCAGAAATCTCTTTTTACCTGGACGGCCTGGAGGCAATAGTTGCTTTTAGGGGATAGAGAAAACAATGTTGCAGTTTATTGGTTTCAGTAAGGTTTGTGTAAAATAATATATTTCCTATTCTATCTAACAAACAAACATAGTATTATACGATTTTACAAGGAATATTATTACCTTTGGCGCAAACATTCTTGCTCTAAGTTTGTCGGACGGTCGTTTATTTATAGACCGTTGAAACCTAGATTCCTTTTAAAGCGATTGAAAAGTAAAAAACACAATCGTCTTTAGTCTTTATCAACATAAATATAGAGTCGAGATTACCTTAATTAACACTGTAAGGACATTTGGGTTTCACTTAAAGTATCCACATAATGTTGTAAATTGTATTCGTGACTAGATTATCGCTAAAATAATTTCTTCGTACCATACAAGTATAGAATACTGAACATATTTTTTACTTTAGCAACAGAAAATCCGTCTGTCTGTTTATTTTTTAACCGAGGAAACTTCATCGGACTGTATCTTGTGAACTGTGACATATTTTTGTTACCGTTATAGCAAAAAGTTAAGTTAAGGGGGCTCCCAAACTAAAAATGTAATTTTTGCCGTTTTTACAGATATTGGCACAGAATGGATCGGAATCGGAGATGGTGTTATGATTATTATGAACGGATTTTAAAAAATGTTTTTGTGTTAGGTTTGACGTAGTACAATGAGATACAAATTTTAAGGCAATTGGTTCAGTGCTTTTTGAAGTATGGACAAAGACATGTATACATTAATGTAAATATAAATAATAAAATATTGCTTTACAAAAACACCATGATGAGCTTGAAGTTGATTTTTTGCAGTTTTAATACGTTTTAAAAAAATAAAATAAATATACTGTCAAGTCCATATATACGTTGCTACGCCAACAACTAAACTGAGTGTAATTTTTGAGTTTATCAATGATATACAGACAAACATTATATATTAATTTTGTATTGATGTACTTCGTATTTTATCGCCTCTGTGTGAATACCGTTAGCCGCGTTGGGTCCCGGGTTCAATTTCCAGGTCGGGCGACTTTTCTGGAAATGTTTTCAGATTTTTCTGTGTAAGCATTACTTTGCCCGGGATCGGAATGTGCCCGAAGAAGGCTTGCCACTTATCACATCAGGGCCCTAGTACCTTGGCTAATCGTGGGCGTGTTCTAGTATATCTACTGGACTTTCGAGTTGTGGATATACTAGCACAACTCTTTACTTTTTTTAATTTTGTACATAGAAGGTTCAATAAGACGACTCGCCCAGATTAGTAATACTCGTAAATTAATTCAAGTGATATTTTTGGAGTTATAAAACATTCAACTTTCCAATATATAATATTTTATAGTTGATTTTATAAATATAGTTGGGTTAATCTTAGCCTAATTGAGTCCGACCGTTTTTATGGTACCATAGCCAAAGATTCCGGTACTGTCTGTCATCACTAGACTGTTGGAATTTTCAAAAATGATATATTTCTGTTGTCGCTATAGCAAAAAATATTTTTTTAATTATTTATTTTTCATGATATACCTAAGGTTTGCAGTTCGGTCGGCATTTGGTTCACATTAAAAATATTTGAGATAAGAGATTCTAATGTTCTTTTTTCATAGTTAGTACCTTTGGAAGCTGATATTTGTTTAAGTAATCCAATTTTGTTAACATATTATGGTCTCTTATATTTTCTTTTAACAACTATCCCTGGACACTGAATTTTAGATAGTGCAGAGTATTTGACTGTGTCATAAATATTTACAATATTTCAAAACGTCTAAAACACTGTCTTTAAATTTTTTACTTAAAAAAATGGTAATATCTTTTTTTAAGATTACTATTATTGCTGGTTGTATTTATCTTTAAGGTAAGTTTTGTAAGTTCTACTGTAACTGACTAAATTGCTTGACTGCTTATAAAATGTAGAATCAAATAAAAAAATAAAAATAGAATATACTTAACAAGTATTTGAAGGGGACGCCCATACAACAAACGTGTTTCTTTTGGCATTTTTATAGATCACGATACGAAAACCTTCGTGCCAAAGTCCGACTTGCACTTGTCCGGTTTTTAGTTTTACATACTTTAGACAGATTTAGTAACGACCCAAAACAACAAAACATTTGGCTTTAAACCAGTTTCGTTCGGATAATATTGAAATCTTCCAAAAGGTCACCTCACCTGTTGAAAAACATATCATAAACTAAAAAAATAAATAAATGTACGGTGCGTCAACGTGTCTATTTTTAGAGCCTTGATGAGATAGTTTAGTTTGATATCAAGACTGATAAATTATAGTAAAAAAAGTATTGCTATTAATGAATTTTTCAACTTCACTTGAGTACTATCATCATAGTATGAAATAAGGTTGCTTCCAGCAGTCATCCTATTTGTGCTTAGATCTTTAGAATAATCCAACATATTTTGATGCGGTTTTTTTAATAGATTGGTGTAGTTCAAGAGAACATACTCATATAAAGCCAGGGCAGGTCGCTAGTCAATAATGAGGCTTAAGTATTGATCAAACTAGCTTGTCGATTAGTACGTAGCGTAGGGAAGAAATGAAATGAAATTTATTTATTTGCCGAATATGTGTGTTAAAAGTTGTTACAAAATAAAAGTTTTTAACATACATAAATAGGGTTTATATACGTAACTCTTGCCGAAGTAACTAATGTATATTTTTTAATTAATAATAGAGGAAAATTTTTTCACATTTTCTCTATTACTTTATACAAAAAGGAGTTAATTGCAAATCGAGGCGTATATATTCAGAGTAAATTTAACTGAATATATAGCACTAATATAGCACTAATATTTTTTCCTACTATTTTTGTGAAACAATGAAAAAAAAAAACAATTTTGCAGTTTTTGTCATATTACATCATGAGATATAATATAGCTCGTTTATAATATTTTTTTTACAAATTATTGTTAAGATACACAGAATTAGGTGAATGAAGAAATAAGTTATCACTTATCAATTAAAGTTGCAAAAGCTACGTATTAAATAATTTCTTATTCGCTGTTGTCAAATAGAGCTTGGCGCTATACTTTCCACCTTAACGTAGGAAATCCCATCTGCGTCACGAAAGAGGTTTAACACAGTAATATATTATTTATCAATAACATGCCATATAAATAGCTATGTATGATACGTTGGCTTGGGAGTTTTTTTTTGCTACTTTCTCACGACAAATTCAATATACAAAAAAATACTTTCGAGGTAAAATAACTAATGAGGGTTTTAATATTGTCATGATTTTATCATTAAGGGGGAAGTATTGATCACCTTTTCAAAGAACTAGGTGGAGATCGAGGTCGGGTTCAACGGTTGCTAGGTTCACATTAAGAACACGTATACTTATATGATAACATAATATGTATTTGGGTCTCTGTGTTCATTAAATTTACTTGGGTGTTACATGTATTAACAAAGTTAACTAAAACTCATATCCGTATGTGCCCGCGTAGCCTCATTCTGATCCGGTGGTTAATATAATTATAATACGCATCACGAGAACCGCTTGTAAGGTCTATGTAAATTTTCTCATTTTAAGACAAAATCAAATCGTGCAATTGGAAAGGATACATATTCTATTTAAGTGAAATGTAATTATTTTCTAAGTGGACGAAATAAGATCGCCTCTGTGATCGAGCGTGGTCGGTGTTCGACTTTGACGCACAAGGTTCCAGGTTCGATTCCCAGGTAGAGCAACTTGTCTTTTATGATAAACCAACTCAAAAACAGAGGAGGTTTTTAATACCACTGATTTTTCCTCTACAGGGTACACAAAGAGTTAAAACGGGGCCCTATTACTATGACGCCTGTCTGCCATCAGACTGTATGTCTCATGACCCGTGATAGCTAGATACCTAGTTCAAATTTTCACAGATTGCGTATTTTTGTTGCCGCTATATCAATAAATATTAACAACAGAACAAAACAAATATTATAACAAGGCTCCCATACAACGTGATGTTTTTGCCATTTCTACCGATAATGATACGAAACTTTTCGTACGATATTCTGCGCACTTGACCGCTTTTTGTGTGTATGTTACGCGAGAATTCCAACAATTGAACCGATTTAAAAATATTTTGTTTGAGAAAGCTCAATGGTTGTCTCATTTAGATTTATTATATAATATCATTATATTAAAACGGGTGTAGGCTCGTGACCACGACCAATGTAACTTGGTTGTAACATCGAGTATGTATCTAAACGTAAGTCAATTTACGCATATATATAAAAAAATACTCGTGTCACAATGTTCGTTCCCGTATTCCTCCGAAATGGCTTGAACGATTCTCATGAAATTTTGTGAGCACATAGAGTATATCTGAGAATCGGCCCACATCTATTTTTCATAGCCCTAAGTGAGGGCGCTACGAAGTTTGCCGGGTCAGCTGGTATTATTATATATATATCTATAGCTACTGCTGTGGCTTATATTTCAAATATGAACGAAAACAAAAAAATATAATCTATTTAGACAACACCATAACTATTTGTAGGAAAAAACATTGTGAATATTTTTTGCAGTTTTACTGCGTAATAATTGGATACGCAGTGCAATTATTCATAGTAAAAGAAAATGATTGAGTACATATTACATTGTAACCGTGTTTACATACACCAGTAATATGTGGTGTGCACTTGTGTATCAGAATGTACACCCATTTTGGCACCAGACCAAGGTCCGCGGCACCGCGTCTACCATAACCTGCGCAATACATACTTGTCAATATTTATCAGCACAGGGATCCCTTGAAGGTGAGAAATACTCTTGACTAGACACTAATGATCTTATTTATAAAACTAGAATTCGACGAGCGATTTTTTCCGACTTATAATAGTTATCGCGTAAAAACATATTTTTTTGTAGTCATAATTTTGTTGTAGTATAAGCTATATTACCGTAAAATGTCATAAACGTCTGCTTAATAGTTTTTTCTTTAAATAGTAACAAATTCACTCATAATTTTCGCAGTTGTTATATTAGTAGAATTAAACTATGATATATGTGTATATGATAGGGACAGAAACGATAATTTCACTAAACTACTTTTAATTATTGTCTCGTCATATTTATATAATCGCTTCAATGGTCGAGCGTAGACGGATTCCAACTTTAACGCACGAGGCTTTGTGTTCGATTCGTGTGAGGTTTATCAGTTATATGAGTTATCAGGGACCTAATATCGTCGGCTAATCATGGATACGTACATGTGTCTGTATTTAGATGCATACATATGTACTTACATGCATACATTTATATTTACATGCGTACATTTGTACTTATATGCATACATTTGTGCTTACATGCATACATTTGTATTTACATGCGTATATTTGTACTTATATGCATACGTTATTCAAGCTAGCTGATAATCCTAATCCCCCTGTGATTAGGTGGGTGATAAAAAAACACAAGTATCGCATATCTAGTACGAACAACATGTCACAAACATGTCGTCACCGAACACCTCTCAAGAATAATCACATGACAATGCATACGTCCAGGATTTGGCCGGGGGCCAGGCGCCGGGCGCGGCCGGCTCCCGACAGAAATAATGACACCAACCTGCCAAGTTTGATTATAACATACAGTTTTGATATGGCAAAAGCTCTAGATAGTACCTTATCGGACCTTCTTGAGTACATACTAACTTTCCCAGTGAACTTAGGGGTATGAAAAATAGATGCTGATACTGATCCGATAAGCACACAAAATTAAAAAAAAACGGATTGGAACAGGATAAAAAATATCCTATGTTCGTTGTCTGATGCTAAGCTTTCTTCCCATCAATTTTTATCCAAATCAGTTCAGCCGTTCTTCAGTTATAATTGGTATATCTAATACAACTTTCTTTTATATAAATAGACGATAAGGTTATTATTTAATTAAAATATTTTTCTATTGTACCCTGTATTGGTCCGGGTGTCCTGTGTTGAATATGAATAGACTTACTTCTACTTAATCAGATCAGATCTACCAGGCAGGTCATAAGAGACGAGCATAGGTTATAGGTCATTCCCAACGTGATCACTGGTGGTAGAGCGTTGTGTAGCAACTCGTCCGGGTATCCACCGTAATCAAGATAAATTAAACCATAATGACTGCAGAACCAATTGCAATAAAAATTCTAGGAAAACACTAAAATATGAATTACGAGTATCTTACAAAAACGCTATCTTGAAAATACGTTTGGACGGTGTACTAGCGTAACAAACATACATATAAATATAACATCTTCCATTTGAAGTCAGTTAAATACGATTGTAATTACGAGACAGTTCATTAAGTTCAAACCACACACGGTCACCATAATGTATTTCTTGCCTTACTTAAACACGGGAAATAATAACAGCTTCCGTATATAATGAGCTTCTCTTATATAAAATTGTTAGCGGGCACGTCTCCTTATGGAGTTATTACGTCCAACAAGTTCCCGCCCGTAGATGGGCTTCTCGGTGAATGTTCGACTTATTTTTATTTTCTACCGCGATACTGGATTTCTTAAAGTACAACTAGGGATTTATGTAACCTTTTTTCAGCAGAAATCGATATCGATACGTTGTGTGAACCAATCGATGTAGTGCTGTATCAACAACGCAAACGGATTCATTTTATTAGTTACGTAGGTTTTAAGTTATAATATAGTTATTAATCAGCAAATATTAATAAAATAAACAAAAAATAGGTTGGCCGGTAGACTTGCATATTAAACCTAAAAGACTGATCAGATATTTCAGATTAAACGAATAACTACGTCTTGACCAAAGTTGAAAAACATGATGTTGCCTGCGATTGGATTTGTGTCCGATATGGCGACGGACTTACCACCTGTCACATCATGGGACCTGATGTCGGTTAATAGTGGGTGCATATGCTTCATCTAGTGGGTGTGGCCTCTGCCTATCGTGATCATATGGGCGTAATGTTAATTATTTATGACCTTTGGTCGTAATTGTATATCTATACTTTTATCGATATACAATTTATGTCATCTCTAAAGTATTTTAATGGGAAGAAAAAGTTTACATTAGAGTAAGTATGTGGTTTATGTGTTAAATCATTTATTTTTACACACGCACTACTGAATTGTGACGTAACTCGTAGCTAGTTGAGACTAAGAAAAAATCCTACGATCTCTCATGTAATTTAAACAACTTAAGAGTGATTTTAGGGTGGTTTGAAATATATTTCTTAAATTTTTCATTTTTTTTCGAAATACCGCCATATATAAGAAATTCGCGATTCTTGGGTGTGGGTGTGCGAGTAGGAATTCCAGTTTTTCTATGGATTAAGACGTCGAACAAGCACAAGGCTTTCCTGATAGTAAGAGACAACCTTGACCGAATAGACATTATAGATGTTAAAAGTTTGATCTCATAGATGTTTGAAAGTCTCTCTCTCTCACAAACTCTTACTCCGTGGCAGGTTTATAAACTAACGTTTCACAACCTACACAACGTAACTTTGCAAACCTGTAGTCTCTTAAGACAATTAAGGCGCCTTATCAAATATACGTTTTATGGTAATCTTTAAATCTAGGATCAAGAAATATGACAATTGTAAGGTAAATCTTTATTTATTGCTCTTTGTTTTTATTTAATACATTGTTGTATTGGTTTATTACCATTTACACTAGATGACCGAGCTTTGTTCGGGTAATTGTAATATACCGCGATGGAATAGCGTTTAGCGCCATCTAGCATCAAATTTTATTGCCACAAATTTAATTACAAAATAGGTCATCACGATAGGTGAAATGAGGACGTGTATACAAGAGCTGTTCATGTAAAGAGTAGGGATTAGTCTTCAGAAAAGCAAAATTTAGGTAAAGAATGTACACGCTGTTGCCTTTATTTTTAATGACTTTTTAAACCAAAAAATACCGTTACTAAAGTATAAAGTTACTTTTCAAATTACTGTTTCAGTTTATGCTGATTTCTTTGTGAATCATAAAAATAAAACTAGGTACATTGATTTACAATCATGTAGAAACATTACAGTAATATAGCTTATACATGAGAATAACACATAGGCTACTCTTTAATCAAACTACATCAAAAAGAAGGTATGTATTATAAGTCGGAATAAATTCTGCGAAACTGCTGGCCGAAAGCTAAATTAGAATAAAAATTTGCCGAACTGTACCGATTTATAGGAAACTATACTGGTTTAATCACGCGTAGGCAAAACTGCAGGCGAGGTTTTGTTTCCTGTGGGAAAAAGTGTAATACGCAAAGGAAACAGCAGACATTTAAAAATAGAATACACAAACAATACACACGCAAAATATCGATACCAACAATGCTTCATTAATATAGAACAAGGAATGTCATTCACGTTTTAATGGAATAAAATCAACTTTATTCCACTGCAATAGAGACGAGAACCGTTATTTATATAATTAATTATAGACATTTGTATGGGAAAACAAACGCTGCAATGTGTGTTATCTCCAACAGAGTGTACGATGGTCGATACCACAGTTTACCAGACCCCACCAAACTGAGATATAAATAGGACTGCGACCGCTAGATAGCGTTCTGAGAAATAAAGTTTTTAAACACTGAATAATTTAAGCTATAAATCAACATCGTCTTTTTTATGATATACGTAACATGTAAATCGGACAGATATTTAATATAAATATCCATTTTTCGTCCTGGCTTTATTTCGTTTCCGTATCAGGTGATTTTGGGGTCGGCTACCTAATGTAGGGAATTTGATAAAGGCGCAATTTTTTACACAGAACGACTGCAATAATTCCATGGTATGGTATCTATAGACCACGGTTGTTTCTTACCATCAGGAGAGCTGTGAGTTGTTCATTTTAATATCCCATAAAAATTTATAATTATCGAAATACTTTACAGAATTATTGCGTCAAGCCTTGAGTAAACGTAACGGAATTTTATGGTAGTTGTCTATTATCTTCTATATACATATATAAAAATGGATTTTCATTTCTCTTGGTCGAATCACGGGACACCGAATCAGCTAGTATTAATATAACTATAGAAAAAAACTTAATATAATTATAGAAATATTTCGCAAAACAGAGTTATTTCTTTAATTGTGTAAAAATGTGTTTCTTATTTGAATATTTAAAATATATTTTTTTTTCTATAAATAAGTATCGTTGATTAAAAACCGCCTACTCTTACTGGCTCCAAGTTGATATTACATAACCTTCTTCCTTTTTTTGCTGGCGTCTCCTATCTCTCATTGTATGTCCTTGGCACGAGAGGAGTACAAGTTTAAATGGATAATCACAATCATTTTTCTTACAAAATATTTTCACGCTCATACACTCTAAGGGCCAGGCAGTAAAACATATATGCACCATGGATTAGCCGACGATATTAGATCCCAAGATGTGAAAGGTGGTAATTCCGTCGCCATATCGGGCACAAATTCAATCTCAGGCAACGTCATATTATTTCAAATAAACTTTAATTTACTTTCATTTCAATAATTGTCATGTCAAGAATGACGCAGTGTATTCGGACAGCGATGATATACTATAAAATTAGCTTTACCATGGACAATAAACCTATTCAATTTGTTATTGTCGTTTTATGTAATAGATATAAACATATTATAACATGTGCTAGGGGTTATCGGCTTCGCAGGTTCACATCCAAGTACGATATCTCGTACAAAGTTCGACATTCGATATTCGTACAGTACGTAAGTCTTTTTTTCCACAAGTTCCCCGTACTGGTCCGGGTCCTCTGTGTAGAATGGACCATCTGCCTCCCTACCAGGCAGCTCTTAAGAGGCGAGAATAGGTTAATTGGGTCACTATCAACGTCACCATTGGTGGTAAAATGCTGTGTAGCAAATCGCCCGGGTAGGGATCCACCGCCTTACCTATTCTTGCCGCCATAATAACATTGACGTGTTTCGGTCCGGAGGGTAGGGTAGCTTAGTACTACGTAGACCCGTGTGCTTTTTCGCAGTCTTGTACCATAAAAAAGTACTGACGTTATCTGCAGAACATTAGTTTGATGATACATGAATTTAAAATTATAATAACATAGCCTTGAAGTTGTAAAAACGGAGATGCCTTGGCTGATTGGCGTAAAAAATTAAGAAAAATAAGTTAAGCAATTTGAACTTCGGTGGTCTAATGGTTAACGCATTGAAGAGATTGAAGAGCGCATTGTTGAGAAAACCCGGATATGGGTATTCGATTTCGACCTCGTTTGGAATTAGGCCTGGTTTCCCTGCTGGGTTGCAAAGCAGAGGTCAGACTGTGCTATGATTAAAAACTGGCACCCTTGCCAATCCTTCAGACTAAACCAACCCCGATATCCTCTGATAAGATAAATACATATTCTTGTACATATAATTAGAAATAAATATTATCTGATGCTAGATATAATACAATTCATATTCCGTGATTATAACTACAAAATTGTAACCAAGATTTTATAGAAGCTTTGAACACGGGTATGATCGCATTGACATAAACACACTTTTGATTATGTATGTATAACCAGGCCTCCGCCACTCGGCCGTACCTACAGCGATAAGTACGTACAAAATTTCGTGGCGCCGTCGCCACTCTAGTACCGTAGTTATCGCGTCACTTTACGCCAGATAGTGACAGAGTTATGCGTTAGAAGAGAGCGGGAATGTTTGGTGAACATCTCGTCGTGTGCGGAGCACTTACACGAGCTAAATTGAACTTTGTTGCTTAATTACAAGAGTCACTATTTCTATGAATTGTTACGAGAAGTGCAGGTTCTGTACCATAGTACTTATTATTCTGTGCCTAGGGTACAAATATGAATGTACAAGTATGCAGTTTTCTTTTCGAAACACGGTGATAGAAACTACCTACCGTACCTACTTCGCTGTTGTGTGTATCTGTCTTTCACCAGGCTGTATTTCATAAACCATGATAACCACTATAACACCAATTACTATAAACATAATAAAATGACATATAAAGGAAGCTCCCATACAACAATTAATGTGATTTTTTTCCATTTTTGCATATAATGGTACTGAATCCTTCGAGAGGAGTCGCTTGATCCGACTCGCACTTGACTGGTAATTCAGTAATTATATCAATTCGGGAGTTTTATTCGCCATCTTGGTCGGTCCACCATTTTAGATTCTGAATGACGTCACGTCCCTTGTCGTGCACTCAATCGGATGAAGATATCTACTTCAAAATTGAGTTCTAAAATTCCACCCGAACATACATACTTACCTACTACTTAATGTATATAACATTGCAAGTTAAGTAAAAGCTTTTAAAATTACAAATAGAAGACGAAACATTAGACAACAAATTTTAGAATACATTTTACTTATCATTTGAAACCGTACCTTGCTAAGAATAAGGCGCAGTTTCCTTTGGTCCTCAGTCTCAAGCGCGTCAGCGGTGAGGGGGCAAGTACTGGCAAGATATTCACATAGTTCCTTATGTTGGCCGGTGTGGAAGTGGCGACCCTTGCCTTGGCTGTACAACCATTCCGCCTTTAAACTGCAAGTCAAAACGGTGAATGTTTATTACGCCCACATCTCGAAAAGGGTAGGCAGAGGTACATATACACTCGCGATTAGCCGAAGCTGTTAGGCCGCATTATGTGACAGTAGGTCCGTCGCCATATCGGACACAAATCACGGGTTTCATCACGATATTTTCCTTCGCTGTAAGAGCGCTTAAAAAATGTACTTATTTAAAAAAAACTCAAGACAGGGTTCCTGGACTACCAATATGAAAGTCCGAAGCGCGTACCACTAGTCCACAGAAATTCTAGATTATTCTTGGATCAGCAATTAAAATAGCCAAGACAAATAAATGATTTTTTTACGATATTGGACAGAAAACAAGCATACGGATTTCCTGATGGTAAGAAATATACGTCGCCTATAGACACCAAAGGCGGAAATGATGCGTTGCCAACCTGAGGCTGGGATGGTAAGCCTCTTGCGTGAATAAGTTTACCGGATACGCTACCCTCCAAACCAGAACACGACAATGTCGAGTACTGACGCTATTGTGGCAAGAATAGGTAGGGCGGTGGTACCAATACGGGCGATCTGTTACACCGTGGATTTAGAAAGACTTTTTAAAAAAGAAATTTTATTTAAACACATAGAATTAATACACACTGGTTTCTAATTGATATAGGATTAAAAATAGAACAA
>DVZL01004158.1:0-13190 GCA_018236625.1 Lasaia peninsularis | reverse complement strand
AACTTTAGGAGAAATCATTTGTAACAAAAAAAATGCACTTATAACAATGTGCATTTTTTTTTCAAATAAACTGTGTATAAAAAATCATCTTTCTATGACTGATAGTTTTGAAATTACGATTTTTTTTCAGGTTTTATAATAGTTTTTTGGCTCTATTGAAAAGTTGGGATTTTGCTACTTACATTACAGCAAATACGTTTTCTTACGTCGATATATATCCGTACTTAATATTATAAGTGCGAAAGTAACTATGTCTGTTATGCTTTCACGCCTAAACCACTGAACCGATTTTGATGAACTTTAGTACAGAGATAGAGTTGACCTTAAGTAAGGACATAGGTTTTTAACCGACTATATTAAAAAGAGGGTATGTTTTTATGCAATAAGTATTATAAGTCAGAAAAATGTCTACCCTTTGAAAGTTGTCGGTGTTATTAAAATAATTAACGCGGGCGGAAAGCTAGGTAATATATAAAAATGAATATTTGTCTGTATGTCATCGATGAATTCAAAAACTACCTACTTTTATGAAAATTGGTATATGTAGTTTTCCACGCAGAAGATTTGCATGATATGCTCATCGATGTCACTTGCCACCAGGTGACGCTCCACATTTTAGTTGTTGGCCTCAAGATTGTACGAAACTGGAATACAAACAATAGTAGATGTTCCGTACGGAGATAAATCAACCAAACGCCAGTTCACGCATGATCTCCAGTTTGTCACGCCTTACCGGGTTTTGTTTCGTCATTTTCAATTGAGGCGTAATATTCAAAAACTTTAAATCAAACTAAGATAGACACGTACGTACGCTAATAAAATTAGAAACTGGCTGAAATACTGTATGAATCCGAATATAGTAACAGAAAATATGATCGTTACAAATATTATAAATGTTTAAGACTCATTTGTACGAAGAATTTTTTACATACGGTACGTTTTTATGCATAAACTAATGTTGAGTGTAGATTTTTAGTCCTTAATATTCACGAAGGCGACGCAGCAGATGTCGTGCCCTAGATTTTTGTTGCAGTGTTGCCAAATATAGTAAAATACACGAAAATATCATACATAGAGTAATTTAGTTGACTTGCAAAGTAAATCCTAATCAAATAATCAAATGCTATGTATATTTTAAGATATATTGAAGCTTATCTCGTAATATCCTTTTTATTTTCTGGATATAGCAATAATTATCAACATAATTAGCAGTAAATTACGTCTTGGGTCATAAAAAATAATTCTGATCTACAATACTATCAGTTTTTGTTGAAGCTTGTTTCCCACTACGTCTTAGGTCATAAAGATTAATTCTGATCTACAATACCTTCAGTTTTTGTTGAAGCTTGTTTCCCACTAATGGACTTTCGTTACCATCAATAAAACTGTGCTTTATTGATGTTGTTTTAATTTTTTGACGAAATTTGTTTGATAGGATTAGAAACCGACAAATTTTCTAATATAGCAAAAAAAGCCGATTATACTAAAGATAGATAATAAAGCAGAGTTTACTGGGCTTCAAGCTAGGCTTCGTGCTTAAGTAAGTTTAATGGCTACTATTCTCTTCAAATCAGAAAACGACTGTGCTGAGTACTGACTTGATGCTGGCAGAAACGGAAAGGGCTAATCTGACAAACCATTGAGTGGCTGATAACATAACTTTATAAAAAAAGGAAACCTAAGATTTTGGACTAAGAATGGAAATATTATTTAAAAATTTAATGAGTGTTTGAAATATCTACAAAAAATACTAAAACATTAGGTCTAATACTGTGTTATTATATGTGACTATAACTGCTATCAAATTTAAAGGGTGATTTTTGAGTAGATGTGACAGCCAATATAGAAATTTAGCAAGTGTTTACAAGGTAAATATTATAAAAGTTAATTTTATAAATAACGATGATTATTATATGTGTTGGGATCTCACAAAGTGAAATATCAGTTTGACAATTATAAAACACGTGAAAAGATTTCACCGTCAATAGGTTTTGAATTTTAATTTAATATATATTTTTTTAAATATTATGAAATATGTTTTGTATAGCCGCTACTTTTGTAGATATTATTTTAGACTTTATCTAGTTGAAGATGAATACTGTTTCGGTAAAAATCGTTTTTTACTAGATGTAGTCATGTCTACCTTAAATGATAAAAGCCCTATGCGTGCACGTGCACCCGCACAGAAATAAGTTAAGCCGTAAAAGCGAAAAAGAAGGGTGAACAACAAATCGATTTTTGCTGCTTTCTGTATGATTTTAGTTGTTGTGTAACTGCGTGACTGATTGTACAGTACATTGATATGAGCAGGTCAACTTTCTAAGAGTTTGCGTATGGAACCAGACGTCCGGTAAATTCCCCTCTGGATCATATATAAATAATACCAGCGGGGAAATAATTGAACCAAGTAGACTTTTTTTTTATCGTGACCGTTTAGAAAAAAAAATTAAATATATTTTTAATTGTTAACCCAGTTTGACCGGTGTTCCTCCAGATCAGGTAGTTGGTTGACTTACACCGTAGTCTACAGACTATGGTGACATGTTATTGTTAATAATATTTGTAGATTAACATAGTCTAAATATTTTATACAAGAAAAAGTTAGTTTAGCAATTAAAATGACAGTTTATTATCGATGGACAGACCAAAACTATTGATCTAGATATTCAAGATTTCGCACTCGTATTTTTCTTATGACATAGGCATCCACCATGAAGGATATTTTTATATTCATCCCAAAGTGGGTGAAAAAGGGTATAAACATTTGTATGAACTATATTACAATTAGCATTAAACAATATTCATGCGGGTGTAGCCGCGGGCAACAGTTAGTACATACTACTTACCTATATCGATAACCGATAAGACCATATTCGTGTGACCAATGTTGTAAATGTGATGGTATCTTTATTACTCAATGGTTTATACTAATATTTATTTATTCATAAATTCATTTAATAAATGGCAAAAATAATCTGTCTAACAAAAAAACTCGTAAACATAAAAATCTCTGTTATGCGAAACATTTCAAGCTAAAGCTCTTACGCTATAATGTACCTCCACTATGTGGAAACACTTTTAAAAGGAATTCAGGTTAAAATGTGAGCTAGAGCAAATAATAACACAAGAGACAAATGAAAGAGCTTATACGCTTTCAAATATAAGAGTATTGGTTTATTCATGACGTACATACAACCAAATTAGAAATACATTATTGTAATATACCCGCCATAAAATTTTTTTCATTTATATCATAAAAAAAATACTCCCAATACAAAGTTGATTCTACCAATTATATTCGAGTTGTAAGTTTGCTTCCCGACCGGACAAGATTTTCCTGACATTGATTTTCTAACAGAGGCATTCTAGAATGTATGGTTTCATTTTTAGCCTCTCGCTTGTATCAACGTTGTATATGATCTCACCATAACATGGTGGTCATTGAGGGTCGAAATGACGCAAAAAAATCCAAAAGGTCGGCTTTTTTCTTTGCGTTCAACCTGAAAAGTGTTATACCTATAAAGAATTTTTTTTGCATAATATAATGCTTATAAGGAGAATACTATTACGTGATAATGCTATATGATATTTGTATATATGTTTCTGATGCAATAAATACTAATTATGTTAATTCTTATTTCAGGTAAATACTTCATTTCTATATTAAATGCAGCTTTAATTAAAGGTATGTCGACTTTATTTATAAAATGGAATTAACGCTATATATTATTTATTTGTTTTTTTTTATTTGTCTTGTTATATAACAAGACAAATAAACAAAATTGGAGTGTCTCTATGTTATATTAAAACAACCGTTTTTTACTAAATACATGTGTATTCTTACGAGAGACATATATTTACCAAATTTATATTTTTTAGAATTTTTCTATCTGTCTGTTTTTACCCGCTAGTCTCTAAAACAGCTGGACCAATTATGATGGGACTTTCACTGGTGGACTTCAATGTGTTCTGCTGTTCATTTTTAGTCATATGGACCTATTTTTTTAATATCTTCAATGTACAGAATTCTCTTTTCTACAGTTTTATTTTATGTATAGATGTGTTGGCATTATAGAAAAGTGTATTTATAATTTTCTTGATCAACGTAATTACTTTATGTATATTAATAGCAATAAGGTGGTTTCATAGAATGAGATTGGTTCTAAAACGATGCAATTTGTGTCAACAAATGTCACACACATACTATAAGCTTACAAAGCTTCTAAGCAAGCTTCTGAAGTTCTATTACTAGGAAGTGCAGCCATTTTATGAAGATGCTAGTACAGTTAATAACCCATTAAGATACTGTACACTTAAAGTCAAAAGTTATTTCACCTAGTCAAATGAATATTTTCTTATACTATTTTTTATGATATTTTTCATTTTGGTCCTGATGCTCGTATAGCACTTTTAAACTTGTGATTTAGAAACTAAATTAGTACCTTATTTGTAAAGAATTGTCAACTATCCGGCGTTTAAAAATATAACGAACCAGTCTTATTGTTCCTGTGATATATGATACATTAATAGCTTAGTAGCGTCCCAAATCGGTAATAATTCTATTTATCTCATTTACTGACTCGTTTCTCGGTGATACTTAGCTCTCGAACAAAGCCAATTAAAATTTTTTTGTGCAAGATTTATCACTCGTGGGATATTTCCATATCGGGATAGATTGCGGTTGCTTTGCGTGGGACCAACCTGGTCATTGCGCGGCGGCCGTGTATTTTTTTCTAAATTCGTAGTATATTCTAAATGGAATGTCTGAAAAAATTCAAAAAGTTCTCTATTGGTTAAATAGTCATAAATATGAAATGATTTAGTTGGATAGGGATTTAAGTAATTTTTTTTATTAATAAAATTTAAAAAAATGGAAAAAGTACGGAAGTAAAATAGGTGTACATATTATTCATTCATTACAAATACGCAAAAATATAAAGTTTATCTCTTTATATATAATTTAATTTCAATCTGCGCTAACATGCGTGACTGAATTAAAAAAAATCTTAAAACTCATTACAAAACTAAGTTATTTGCATATCACCTTTGGCAGCGATTGTACTAATGACTGCTACTTGCCAAACATAAAATGACAATGTTGTTTTGTGAACATTATTAGTACTTGTGTATTCGGTAATAACATATTATATGTGATATAACTGTAAACTAAACTGCAGTAAGTCTGCTATCAATATGATAAATACCCACGTTTGTAAAATACAGAATCAGATATGTTGATTGGATCATGTTCCTTCGCCAACCTGATTCTAGAATCCTAATCCTCTGGATCAAGTAACTTATTACTATACCATACAAATCAGGCTGACAGGAGCTCGTACTGACCCTACGACGGCAGCCAAAGATATCACCGATCTAGGCAAATCGTTACATGACTCTTTTTTTATGATATTGAAAGGCAAACAAGCAGACGGATTTCCTGATGGTAAGAAATACACGTCGCCTATGTACACCAAAGGTGGAAATGGTGCGTTGCCAACCTAAGACTGGGATGGTAAACCTCTTGCCTGAGTAAGTTTACCGGCTACCCTACCCTCCAAACCAGAACACGACAATGGCGAGCACTGACAAGGCGGTTACTACGTAAATTTGACACACTTGCGCGAGTGAAATTAATAAGTAATCAAAATTACTATTAGATCTTACGGGCGAGGGGGTCATTTAATCTCTACGCCGCAACATTCGTAAAGCTCTATAAATTCATAAAGCAATTTTCTATTCAAACTGTCAGCGTGGTCTAGACAAAGTCTTCAGGTTTCCCTTTAATATCGTGACATATTCTAGCGGTAAACGACGGTATTTTCTCTAAGAAAAATACTTAGAAAATATTTTTCGTTTCGACTTCATGTCAACTCTTTTTACATTTAAAATGAGAAACTTATATTTTGTTTCATTCCTTGCACTATTCTCTTCTTAATTACTTTTAAGTACAAAGTAAATTAATAATGTGCTTTTGAATTTGTTATACCACAATACAAAATAATTTCTAACTATCTTAACTGAATTCTTGTTCTAGATTATAATAAGCATTATGGTATCCAGTACTAAAGATATTTTTTATTTATACTTAAATTACTAGAATTGGCTATTTAATTGGCTAGAACAACTTTTCTTTCAGTTTTTTCAGTTAACTTGAGACTGTTTCCAGCTTCCAAAAGCTCCAAGAAAAATATACATACACTTTTGTATTTATAATATTAGTATGCATAATTTTTTTATGGGATAAGGCAGCGAGCAGGCACAGGGGTTTCCTGATGGTAAGAGACAACCATGGCCTATAGATACCATAAATGTTGTAGGTGCACCGCTGCCCTGTGGTCAGGCTGTTAGATCTTATGTACAAGTCTACCGGTTACCCTACCCTCTAGAGCGGAACACGACTATGTCATCATGGCAGCAGGAATAGGTAAAGCAGTGGAAGCCCTACCAGGCCGAGTTGCTGCACCGCACTCTACCACCAGTGGTCTTGTTGGTAGTGACCCAGTTAACCTATCTCGCCTCTTACGAGTTGCCTGGTAGGAAGGCAATTGGTCTATTCTACACAGAGGACCTGGACCAACAGGGTGAAATAAAGAAATTTAAATAATAATATTGCAATCTCTTTTATTCTGGTATAAACATTTTATCATACAATATTGGTTTCATACAGTCACATAAAGCCCAAAAAAATAAACGTGCAAAATCTTCGCTTTTTATTATGATAATTCACATTGTGTTTTATGCGAAGGGTGGTTTCTGTGCGTCTCAATATATCCCCTGCAGCCTCCTTACGCTGGACACTAACATATTGGAAAACAAACTTCACTCGAGTCTTCATTCAATATTTACTTTTAGAGTGAGATCTATGACTGGACCTATTATATAGATTATGTCCTATGACTAGACCTTATATAGTCAACTAGCGACCCGCTCCGGCTTCGCACGGGTATACTATACATGTTATTTACACAAAAACCTTCCTCTTGAATCACTCCATCTATTAAAATACCGCATCGAAATCCGTTGCTCAGTTTTAAAGATTTAAGCATACATAGATAGGGACAGACAGAGAAAGTGAATTTGTTTTATAATATGTAGTGATTTCTAAAAGCTAAAGATTCATTTTGTATATTTTCAAACCAGACAGGTTCGAAAGTATGGAGTTATTATAAAATTTGCTTTAACAGGTTAAAGAGTTTAGAACTAAAGGATTTCCACATACAAAATTCAATTCTTATGCTAGAACAATTGTATAGTTAATTTTCAGTAATCATAAATGTCTAATAATTACAATTTTTTAAAGGTTTAAAATTTCAATCGGAGGTTTTTACGACGATACAAGTAAGTGTCTCACAATGGATTACTCGATTCCTTATTTTTTGTAAAGAAAAACGAAGTACTTGAAAGTATAAGATAGAAGACTGTTTATGTTCAATATAAATTTACAAGGTTGACACGAGTTTTATTTGTCACAAAATGTCTTAGAGTCCGTTTTCTTCGCTTCCTGGTGAATGGTATTTGAAAATGCTAACCCTTTCTTTTCAGACTCCTATCTCAATATTATTACACGTTTATGCAAAATACTCGCGATTTTAACTTATTTTATTTGTTGCTATTTCATTTGAGTTATCTCGACCATTGCTGCGGTCGGACTGCAGCGGTTGGACTGCGGTACAAAGTATTGACTGCTGTCAATAATTTTTCCGCAGTCCTATCTGATTAGCCTTCTTATAATATCAGTGTGTATCATCAATTGGTATCACTATTTTACGATCGCGTATGAGCATCGCAATTCATCGTATGTGCGTATAGGCGACGCGTATTCTTTTCATCGGGTAATCCGTCTACTTGCTTAATAAAATATATAAAAATATGTACATAAGTAACGTTTTAAATAACCGTGAATAAGGAATATGCATGTCTTTTTTCATTTTATAAACAATACTTCTAGTATTATATAACTGAAACATATAGCACTTACAAAATAGTGATAAATAAGCTAAAAAAATATCCAAGCTACCATCATTTTCGGATGATTTAAACACCGCTATTTTAGCGCGCTTATTTGTGACGTCACCGTCCACTGAGAAGTGAGAATAATTTGTCAACGAAGTGAAATTAACTGAAGTGTTATCACACTACCATTGTCATGGCGTTGACATTAGACCGTGACGTCACGTCATGGTGTTGCGTTTTCGAAATTTGCGAGGGAATTTCAAAAATACTACTTTTAAATAATTAATTTTATTAATAAAGAATTGAATATTGGCAAAAATATTTAAGTGGACATATTTCTTCAGCAATAAAGATTACACGTTATTTTTGGACCATATTTAAATCACACGCACATTCCCCATTACTAGTTTTAAATAACCAATAATTATTATGATTGTAGTTTGTATACACAAAAATGTGTACCATTGTAGTGAATAGTGACTACAAAGTGTTCCCGTTGTTTACGCGACCGGTCATTCACCAATCACTGTTGCACATAGCGATGGGTGTTCCGATCACATCACTGTGTGATGTGTCCTAGTTATTCATTCTATTGTTTATGGTCGGTACTTCAATGAAAATGTTATCTTTGATCAATCAATTATTACACACATTCTCATCGGATTTCCTGATGGTAACAAATATACGCTGCCCAATGATTCGTCGTGGAAACTAGCTTGGCAGTGTGGTACTATTAACCCAGACGAGATAGCACAGAACGCTTCTAATATTGAAAAATCGCTAAATAAATATATTTGGAATAACAAAAAATAAAATTAATTAATTAGCTAATTTTCACGGAATTAATTTTATTAATAAAAACTTGAATATTGGCAAAAATATGAATGTGGGCATATTTCTAAATTAATTAGCAAGGTAAGGAATTTTATTTATTGTTTGACTATGGATTTCCGCAAAGTAACGCCTGACTCTATTAATTAAATATATTTGGGTTATATTTATTACCAGGCGATTAATATGAAAACATAAAGTAAAAGTACGTTCACGCCTATTATCCCCGAAGGGGTTGGCAGAGGTGAGCTAGTTTATCCACGACTCGTACCTAAGTCCAGTAGATATACTAGAACACACCCACGATTAGCCAAGGTACTAGGGGCTCTGATGTGATAGGTGGCAAGCCTATCACCACTTTAGACACATTCCGATCCCGGGCAATGTAATACTTACTACGAAAAATCTGGAAAACATTTAAGTAAAGTTCCCGACCTGGGAATCGAACCCGGGACCCTACGTGGCTAACGGTCTTAACAGGCGACATTTCACAAATTCATTTTTAAAGGACTCTAGAGGCTGGTGGCTGCACACCTTTTTAGAATAGACACAAATCTTTATGTGCAATTAAACATTAATTATTGGCATGGGTGATATTTAGGTCATATTAGACGTAACGAAACCTCGATATTTATTTTACTATTTACTGTAGATAATATAAAGTTATTAACCTTATTAAATTGTTGACATTAATAATTCTAACTGAGCCAGTATGTTCGAATACTCGGCAAACAAGCGATAGTTTGCGACCAAATTATACACATATTATATATCTACCTAGTTCCAAACACATCTGAAAAATCGTTTACATACTTATAAATATTTGGGCCTATACGATTTCTTTACGACACAATAGATCTCGCAGTTAACGTGAAACAAATATTAAGATTAAAAATCTTGGAAAATCAAGCCAAGAGATAATTCAAAGTAAATGAATTATCATAATAGTATGGCAAAATCGAACGCATTCATGTCATCTCATACACTTTGTCCTTCTTAAGGTACCATCCCCGAAGGGTAAAAATGGTTCCCTATTACTAAGATTCCGCTGTGCGTCTGTTTGTTACTAAGCTGTAATAAATCACGATAGCTAGACAGATAAAATTTTCACAGATGATGTATACTATTACCGCTATAACAAAAAACACTTAAAAAACTGGTCTAGTGCGAAACGGAGTCGTAAGTGAAGTTTTTTTATGATATTGAAAGGCAAACAAACAGACGGATTTCCTGATGGTAAGAAATACACGTCGCCTATAGACACCAAAAGTGAAAATGGTGCTTTGCCAACCTGAGGCTGTGGTGTTGAGCCTCTTGCGTAAGTAAGTTCACCGGCTACCCTACTCTTCAAACCAGAACACGACAATGACTAGCACTGCCGCTATTGTGGCAGGAATAGGTAAGGCGGTGGTACAGATCCGGGCGAGTCATTGCAAGACTATCACCTAATCAATAGCGGTGTTGGTTTAGATTTTCTTGAAAATATTTTTAAGGAGTCAACGAATCTATTATTATACTCGTAGGATACAAATATAAAGTGTCTTTTGACAGTTTATGTTTCTACATAAGAAGTGTTGATATTTCCCTAATGGATGGATGAGCGGTAAAAGTATTAAAACAAACAACATTATAACCCGTCGTAATAAAATAAACTCTGGAGATTTATTTCCGTTGTTTTAACTTTTGTTTCCATTTTTAGTACAAAGTTTGTACGAAAATACTCTTGTTTATTTTGTTTATTTTCGTTAAATTCATACGGCATTTTTATTCTTTTTCAATACTTATTAAAATTGTTTTATGATTTTATTTTGAAAACGAAGGATTTGTTATAAAATAGTTTGGGACGTATTTTCCGTTTTTTAGATTTTATCTTCATTTTCATTACGAAGTTAATACGAGATCTCTTCTTGGTTACGCTCAAGAATATGATACTGCTATAAGAACAAATATTAAAATATAGAAAAGCGTAAATATTTAAGAGGTTCCCATACAAAGAACGACCCAACCGTCGTCGCCGTCCGAAAGACGTCGTCGTCATCGTCGCTCGCTTAGTTCTCAGAATTTCTAGTTACATATTCACTTCAAAATTAACATTTAAAATGAAGATGTATCTTTAACACTCTTTTTAGTCTTTTTAGAGACAATAGATTTGGTACGGAACCCTTCTTAGGTGGTTTAAGTTCAAAGCAACGTAGGTATTGTAAATTCTTTTGAAAATGTACAATTTGTCCTTACAAAATTAAAGTTTAATTCATTATTTAAACTATTCCTGTTTTCGTTTAAATTAGTAAAAAATGCAATCGACAAGATTGATTTTATGCTAAAGAGTTTTTAGATAAAAAGAAATATGACAACAGCGTCATCGTTATGGAGGCAGTACAAAATGGTAGTCGATCTGGATTAAATGTGGCTAAACTCTACCACCTGCCTCGACTCTGAGAAAACCGAATTATATTATTGTATTTAATACAACAAAACCGTGACCTCGAATGAGTTGCCAAACAATTTTTGCGGTCGAGACGCTCTACTTATCTTCAAGGTGAGTAACGATATCAGCTAATGATACTCTGTAGGTATTTACCTGAATCTCTACATAACATAATAAGCCCATAAAACATATTAATTGTATAGGTATTCACAAAAATAAAATCGACCGAACATTAATGGAGCTTGGAATCTATATTTTATAATTATATTTAGGTATATAGGAAAGACGGGTATGTTACAACACTTATAAATCGAAATCTGCTCGACTAATTTTCATGGTTTATGATTCGTTGGATTTGTCTACGCGCCGACGTTCTCTTAATAAATACGAGTATAATATAATGCAGTTGAGTGGTTAACTATGTAGTTACGAGTACATTACCCTTGAGATATACCAGAATACAACAACTGTGACTGACGAAAATATCTCAAATATAAAAAAAAGTAGCTTCGAAACATCACGCTTAAACTAGTACAATAGGAATAACAAATACAAAACGAATATTGTACATACTACTATTTTTATTATTTTTCTACGCCGGTGCTACTACTGCCTTACACTGAGTCATTTAAATGTTAATCGGTTCATTAAAATGCGACGTTTAGCCGGCACCAGTCGCGTTCGAGTTTTTGTTCCTGAACGTCGATGATACTTGATTAATTCACACATTGTTTAAAAATAAATGATATATGTGTACGATCTAGACGGTTTTTTGATTCGGGTTTATCAGGAATACCATCGTCGGATGTCCGCGGGATGCCGTTAACTACAGACCTACCGTTTATAATTATCTTCTTGCTTTTTCTATGACTCATTTGGAAGGATTTTATTTTTATAAGCAATGCCAATTGTAAAATATTTGTTAATTTTATACGATGTTGTTTGTTATGGGGTAATACAGCGGACAAGTACAGGGGTATCCTAACGGTAAGAGACAAACAAGGCCTATAGATACCATAACATTTTGTTAGTGCGTCGCTGTCCTATGGTCTAGCTTTTAAACCTTATGTGCAAGTCTACCGGCTACCATATTCTCCGAATGGGAACATAACAATATTATTATGAAGGCATAAATAATAGGTAAGGATGTGGATCCTTACCCGGGCGAGTTGCTACACAGCACTCTACCACCAGTAGTCATGTTGGTAGTGAAATTGTTAACCTCGCCTCTTACGAATTGCCTTGTAGGAAGGCAGATGATCTATTCTAACCGGACCAATATGACATTTCCTCAATACTAAGTTTAATTGTTACAATTACTATCTTTATTTTAAAAATACGGACTGAATATGTATTTGTAAATATAAATACATTTTCAATCGTAATAAACACCCAGTTACACGTACACGTTATTAACACCCAGACCTAGAAGTATAGATATCTGTGATGATCATTAATCACACAAAGCCCTTTTCGGTAATCCAACCACAAGGATAGACGCTAACCACTTGACCGAAGAGAAATCAGTTTTTTTATGATCTGTATTATATCGGGCTTTAAAACTACAACTATACAAGTATGGTGTCTCTGGAGAGTCATGTGCTTGTTGGATTCCTTATTCCAGAAAAAAAAACTTCTCTATGCTTTGAAAATGCAGTTCAAAGTGCGAGAGCAGCTGAGTATCAAATTAATTCGAAACCAGTATTGCTATATATTTTGTAATGGTAACATAGCAATGTTAATGCTGGCCGATGACCTCGACTTCCCAGCCTATTGTTTTGAAGCCGTTACAACCCACGCGTACACCTTTACGCGAATATGGTAGTTTTATGTTGAATCTTACTTATAATTGGGGCCGTATAATGTATATTTTAATCATAGTGTACCAAAACGGTCGCCTCTGTGGTGTAACGGTACAGGTGTCTGCTAAGACCGTTAGCCACGTAAGGTCCCGGGTTCAATTCCCAGGTCGGGATTT
>DVZL01004157.1:0-13191 GCA_018236625.1 Lasaia peninsularis | reverse complement strand
GTTTCGGAGCCTATTCATTACAACCAAACAAACAAACAAACAAACTTTTCCTCTTTATAATATTAGTATAGATAACTACAAAAAGAACAGATAAATATTTAGAGGGGGTGCGCAGAAAATATCGAAATTTTTTAGTCGATATTTATCGGTACATTTGAAAAATATCGATACGATATATTTCGATATTTATTCCCCATTTGCACATCCCTAGGACTATTAACGAATGAACCGTATAGGAATATACAGCACAGTAGGGAAATGACCAATTTTCATTGTGAACAATGAGAAAAGTCAAAAAATATAATTATATTAGATTCTTATTTTTTGTTAGTTAAACTTAAATCGAGGAGTACCTAACGTTTAGTAACATATGGTTTACTGTCAAATATCGCGATTTATGAATGTTCAGCGCCATCTGTTGGTGACGTAACACAATATATTTAAATTCTTTCAAATGTTATCAGACTAGACAGTACACAGAGACCGTAATAACTAATAGGTATCGAAAAGGAGTAATTATTCATTATCGCAAAATTAATTTTGATTTTTTTGCTATATAATATTTTACTCTTAGTGTTCTGTAAATGTTTTTTAATAGATACGGCCTGTTGACAGGCAGACGGACAGACGGACAGCGGAGACTTCGTAATAGGGTACCATTTTTATAGTGAGTCATCTTTAAAAGCTTGACATATATTGAAGCGAACTTTTTTAGATATTTAAAAAGGTAATACGAATATTTCGTAATGTTTATGATTTACGCTTGGCACTTAAAGAGAAGTCTTGTAACTTTTTCCTTGCTGCTTCATTCGTAGTAGTCTTAACCTGATGGTATATAGCCTATAGCCTTCCTCAATAAATAGACTATTTAACATAAAAAAATCGGCTCTGTGATCGAGCTTTATCGATGTCCTCTGAGGCAAAATAATCTTCCTTTTATTTCCGATACTATGTTATTCATCAAAACCTTTCGATCGGTATGATAAAGTTATAGGATATATTTTTTTATCGTGTAGCGGGTTCGATTCCCGGTTGTACCAGGAATTGCTTACAGCTCGTGCAAAGCCTATTATAAATGCGAAAGTAACTCTGTCATTCTGTCTGTCTGTCTGTCTGTTACGCTTTCACGCCTAAACCACTGAACCGATTTTGATGAAATTTAGTACAGAGATAGAGTTGACCTTTAGAAAGTATATAGGCTACTTTTAACCCACTACATTAAAAAGAGGGTACGTTTTTACGCAATAAGTATTATAAGTCGGAAAAAAAGCCCTTTGAAAGTTGTCCGTGTTATTAAAATAATTCACGCGGGCGAAGCCGAGAGTGGAAGTCTAGTGTTTTATAAAAGTTCATATACACTTTTCCACTAGCATAATAATTGTAACCTACCGGTTTAATCTTCATATTTACTAATATCATATAATACATAATAAAATATAAAGGACAATTAATTAATCATATTATTTCATATTTTGTACCTATGTACCTAAATTATTAAAAATAACAATTTATGTGACCAATTATATTGATTGTTAATTAATGATTATATTGAACAGAAAGTAATGTAACATCTTATAATGTACTCTATCCAATGCAAATCCCCGAGTAGGTCCGGGTTCCGTTGTAGAATAGGCCAACTGCCTTCCACCCAGGCAGCTCGTAAGAGGCGAGTACAGGCTCTATTGTCACCAACACCGTGACATTGACTAGGTGGTAGAGTCTCAAAACGACTCGCCCGGATTGGTACCACCGCCTTACATATTCCTGCCACAAAAGCGTCAGTGCTCGCTATTATCGTGTTTTGGTTTGGAGAATAGGGTAGCTGGTAAACTAACTCACGTAAGCGGCTTACCGTCCCAGCCTCAGGTTGGCAACACACCATTTCCACTTTTGGTGTCTATAGGCGACGTGTATTTCTTATCATCAGGAAATCCGTCTGCTTGTTTGCCTTCCAATATCATAAAAAAAAGATATTTAGTGTATTTCATTTTTTTATTACTAGCTGTGCCCGCGACTTTGTGCGCGTTTTTATTTATTTATTTTATGCATTTCTAAAATAAAATTCTAAAATAAAAGTAGCCTAAATCGTTCCTTATTAAATTAGCTGTCTGCCAATGAAGTTCCGTCAAAATCGATCCAGCCGTTCCAGAGATTAGCAGGTACAAACAGACAGACAGATAGACAAAAATTCTAAATAAATTGTTCTAAGAAAATTCTAAAAATGTTGTTTCGGTATATGTACCTTGTAAAAAGTGGTTTTTTATTATTACATACAGACACTCCAATTTTATTTATTTCTATAGATAGGTCGTCGTTGTTAAAAGTGTTATCTAAAAATCTTTTGTTACATTATAGCTTTGGTTATTATTAATGAAAGACAAAAAAACATGTAAAAAAATATTCGGACTGAACAAGTTACTATAACACTATAATAGATGATAAGCAAATCAAGTCAGCCTTGATCTTCGGTCTTGTTTGTCTAAGTTAGATTCCGACGTATTAGGTGATAAATATTACTTATTAACTGACATAAAATTACATAATTTTAAAACATGCTTATTTATTACTAGCGACCCGCCCCGGCTTCGCACGGGTATACTATACATGTTATATACATAAATATCTTCCTCTTGAATCACTCTATCTATTAAAAAAAACCGCAACAAAATTCGTTGCTTAGTTTTAAAGATTTAAGCATACATAGGGACAGACAAAAAAGTAACTTTGTTTTATAATATGTACTGATTTGTGCCAGTTCTGTTCCCTGGGATGGAAAATATTTATTTACTCAAAACTGTCGTAAAAAATGGGCATGTGCGAGTCGGGCTCGCGCACGATGGGTTCTGTACAGAATTGATTGTTTAGAAGAGGGAAAAACGTTGATTTGAATTCATTGATATTGTTTAATTTTAAGTGTCGATGTAATCAGATATTCTGAGAATATATCGAGCCACTACTCATCCTGTGTCGCGATTTAAATAAGGATAGCGACACCTATTGATCTCTTTAAATATTTACGGTATTGTTTATTTTAATAGTAGTTTTTTATAGCGTCAACAAAAATATCAACTGTCTAGTCATTTATGATTTATAATATACAGTCTGGTGACAGACAGACAGACGGAGTTTAAAAAGACGGACTACTTAAAATACAATCAACTTATATGGATATTTAGGTTACCGTGCGTATATATTATGATGATTCGAGCAGTATCAAACATAGACTTAACAAGGTTAGAACACTTATTACTAATAAACTATGAATGAATTCATTCATGTTCGACATGTATCTTGCAATGCGTCTTTGGTGATTTGGTGGTGGTAGTGGTGGTCATTGCGGTAGTCCAGGTTTACTGGTGGTAGAGTGCTGTACAGCAATTCGCCCGGATAGGGACTAGGGATCCACCGCCTTAGCTATTCCTTCCGTCATAATGACATTGTCGTGTTCCGGTCCGGAGAGGGTAGCTGGTAGATTTGCACACCAGGTCCTACAGGCTACAGGACAGCGGCGCACCTACAACATCTATGGTGTCTATAGGCCACGGTTGTCTCTTGCCATCAGGAGACCCGTGTGCCTGTTTGCTGTCTAATACTATAAAAAAAAATCTTGATAAATCTCGTTCGTGTTTTGCAAACGATTGGGTTTAACCAAATTTGTGGAACAGCCTTTTGAGTATACAATACAATTCCAATGTAAGTTTATATTTATAGTAAAAAGTAAAATGGTAAAATCGAGTATTACATACATCTTGAGTTAATTCACTTTAATTCTAAGCGATATTAGATCTCGTAATGTGATAAGTACTGCAGCTCCGTCGTTATGTCGATCACAGGTCCCGGGTTTCCTTCCAATGTTTTCGTTCACTGTAAAGCACTTGTATAATTTATTTACTCAGTAATATATAAAATGAAGTTTTCACAGAATCACATGGTAGGGAGAGGTTACTGGTGTGGTTTTCTTTTTAAGAACACTTAATGTGGCCCGTCTAATACAAATAAATATTTAATGTTATTTGGTATTAATATGTATAAGGCTAGGTAACAGTATATTACAAATGTTGGTTACCGTTGGGTGAATATTTAGGTGTTTTATAAGAAAACATACGGAGAACGGTCACGGAACTTTTTATTTTATTTCTAGTTGTGCCTACAACTTCGTCTGCGCTGAACACATCAGCTATCTGCCAATAAAAGTCCCGACAAAATCGGTTCAGCCGTTCCAGAGAAAAGACGGAACAAACAAATAGACAAAAATGGTGAAAAATTTATTTTGGTATAAGTACCGTGAATTCATAAATATGCATTTAGTAAAAAACGGTTATTTTAATATTATAAACAGACACTACAATGTTATTTATTTGTGTGCGTTTTGTTGCCTTCATCTGTTAGCTTGTACCACAGTGCCGGTAACTGGAACTTGAAATGGTATCAGTGGTTATCCTCGCGTTTTGCAGTGGTTATACCTGCTTCCGTCTGATATTTAATTCATTACGGACATTAAAGTTCGAATATATACATATAAATATCTTTTCGCCAAGTCCCTTGGGGTGTCAAGTGTCACAATCCCTAGATAGGTTCAAACAAACACGCTGGCTTCGCAGACTCCTGTCACCACCCCCAGATAATACTCGCTATTTATTTGTGGAATGTCAACCGAGGTCTCTCCGGGTACCTACATCTATCCACTTTCGCATTATATATCTGTTTTGTCAGTTCTGTATTTTTTGAGTTAAATATGTTTTTTGTTTTGCAATGTAAATCATGATTGACCCGGAATTAGATTTGTATGTTTTGCCCGTGGTTTCGCCCGCGTGTGACTGTCATATAAAGAAAATCTAGGTAATTATAAAATAAAAACGAATCGGTTATATATTTATATATCATCAAAACATTTCCATACAAATATTCATCCCCTCTCTAACCCCTCCCCCTTTCTTTGCAGTAAAAAGTAGCGTATGTCCTTCCTCAAGGTCAACTCTATCTTTGTACCAAATTTCATCAAAATCTGATCTGTGAAACCGTAACAGACTAACAGAGTTACTTTCGCATTTATAATATTAGTCTGGATTACTTAGACGCCACCGCACGGGTATATTATCCATGTTAAATATATAAAAGCCTTCCTCTTGAAACATTATATTTATTACAAAAAACTGTATCAAAATCGGTATAGTAGTTTTAAAGATGTAAGTATAAATATGGACAGACAGCGGGAAGCGATTTGTTTTATCATCGCCAACAAGCTACTATACTAAAATGATCACTGGTTCTTTTGGTGAAGCAAGCAGTAAATAAACTGACCGACTTTCTGAGCGAAGAGTAACATTACACCAAATAAACCCAAAAACATATTTAAAGTACTATGAACAATGCCGTCCGACTATTCATTTAATCTCTGCATCGCCGTATTTTTCGAGAGATTTCGATTTCTTGGTTTATGTAAAAAACATAATGTTGTCTGAGATTGAATTTGCGCCCGTAATGGCGATGGACTTGCCACTTGATGGGACATAATAAATAGGCTAATCGTAGGTGCGTACATACCTCTGCCTTATTCTTTAGGGATATGGGCGTGACTATATTTTTATACTATATATATACTAACTTTAATTTAATTTCATAATTACACTTTAATATTGTTAAATGATGGCCAAGAGATGTTACGTCAGCACTTCAGGAGGCATAAGTCATTTAACAATGTATTGCTGTTATAATATTTTTATCTTAACAAACAAATAATATTGGAGTAATTAATTTGATGGCTAATGCTATACCACATATTAAGGTCGAGTCAATGCAGGGACGCGAGGTAAAAATCTGTTTTGCCATCTATTTTGTCTGTCTGTTTGTATCCGCTAATCTCCGAAATGGCTGGATCGATTTTGACAGGACTTATCTGTTAGACAGCTAATCTAATAAAAAACGGCTTAGGCTACTTTTATTTTAGAATTTTGTTTTAGAAATATGTAAAATAAAACAATTAAATAAAAACGCAGACGAAGTCGCGGGTCCAGCTAGTATTTTATAAGAGGTAAGATCGCATGAGTGGGGAATGCCCTAGAAGCTAGGAAAAACCTCGGTCTGTAAATACAGGCGGGGTTAACTGGTCTTATCATCTCAAAGGTCCACCCATTCTATATTATTAACTGGAGCACGAAAATGGCGATAATGATTGATCGTCAGATGACAATTATGTGAAGGTTTACGTTTTCCTGTGTTTTTTTTAGTATTTTTTTTCAAGGGTCAGCTGGCAGAGGTCTATCTTGTTGGAGATAAGCTCGCCCTTTGTACTGTATTATCTCTGAGCAAGTATTTTGTTGTATGGATTTATATACGATAAGGAATTTATTAATAATAATAATAAGGAAAGTAATACGTAGTTAACTTCTGACGTTTGACCACTTTATCTGTGTGAAACAACCAACCAACAATAATTAGCAGGCTAGTTATTCAACGTCTCAACCATTATCCCAAAAATATTACGTAAATTTTACGGTGTTTAATGCGTGAAGTGGTAAGGTTATGGTTTTTAGGGTTCCGTGGCTGAAAGGTTAAAACGGAACCCTATTACTAAGATTTTTGTATTCCAATAATTGCAGTCTCTTCCGTTCTAAACTGGTAATTTTTCACCTTAATATTGTAAAAAAAAGTATGTAAAAGATAAAATAAAAAATCGAAAACTTGGTTATTTGCAAAATAGTATTTTTTAGAAATTTTGTCTACTGTTAATATCCGCTAATCTCTGAAATGGCTGGAGCGATTTTGTCGAGACTTTCACTGACGGATGTAATAAGGATTAGGGTACTTTTTTAGAATTTTATTTTAGAAATGTATAAAATTAAATAATTGACTAAAACGCCGACAAAATCGTGGGCACAGATAGTATGAAATAAAATTTATTCAAACATATGTTTTGTTTTGTTAACAAGCACATTTGACGGCACAGATAGCATTGACATCGTGACATTCCTTTTTTGAATTCCTATAATGAACTATTGCATTTGTTACTACCATTAGGCGCTTTACACACGACGGGGCGGGGTGGGCTTTTTGTCCTTGAAGCAATAAAGACCGTCTTTGCCCGTCGATGTTTGCAGCTGCCCTCGCCGCGTACACAAAGCTCACGACGGGCGGAGGCAGTCAGTTCAGGACGTTTGTTTTAAAAGCGCGTGGCGCGGACGTCTGCATTACTGCATAATATAAACTGGTTTGTGTGATCCACGGCGGGCAGCCGCGGAGATGCCGTGTCGCCAGTGCCCGCCGCGTCGGGCACCTGCTTTCCATTTGTGCTATTTTTCGCGGCGAAATTGACCGCCCAGCCCCGTCGTGTGCCAAGCGCCTTACAATATTGAAAAATAATATCGCACCAAATAATAGTATTTGACAGATGCCAAATTTAAATTTTCTCACAATTAGGAACATTTGAGCCGAATCTGACATTCGAATGATGTAGATCCGTCTAGCGGATTGAAAAATGATATGAGTATATAAAAAATATCGTCATGCTCATATCCTCAAATGTAGTAGGCAGAGGTACTACATACTTAATACTTATGTACCCGTAATTAACCGAATATAGACACCATAATATGTTGTGGGTGCGTGCATACCTTATGTGCTAATCTACCAGCTAGCCGGGTAGGGTAAACTCAAACTGGAACAAGACAATATTGTTAAGGCGGCAGGAATATGTAAGGGGGTGGATCCTTACCCGGCCGAATCGCTGCTCAGCATTCTACCACCAGTGGTCATGTAGGATATGACCTACGTTCACCTCTTATGAGCTACCAGATAGGCAGGCAGATGGTCTATTCTACATTGTGGACCCGGACCAACACGGGGAAATACCTATACATGTAATAGCTATAATAATTATATTTACAAGTAGCTTATTACTTTGTAGTAGACCAACTTGATCGATAGGTGGCATTACTGGTCACATATTTTGGTAATTAAAGGCGATATGTAATATGCTTTTTATTTTAACTTTGTATTTTGTAAAACGTTTGTCACTATTTATAGTAGGTAATAATAATTTTCCTTTTTCATTTCAATCCTGGAAAGTTTTGGAAGAAAGTTGGTTACCTGCGGTCTGGCTCTTGTTTTTGGTTGTTTTGCCAACTTAACGGGGGAAATAAGCTATATCTATTATGTCTCCTGTCTGAAACCATTACGTAACTATAGTGTATAATATTCTTACCACAGATCAGCTGCCGTTCACGTTACATCTTTATACCGTTCTAATTTTCGCTCAAACTCTTTTTTTTAATTCAGGCTTCACGTCTATGAAATGGTCTTCCTTCTCATTTGTATTCAAAGTTTTCTTTCAAAAGACGTGTCCGGCATTCCGGCAACTATTTCTCATGGAATTAACTTACTAAACAATCATTTTTTTATGTATGGTTAGTTGTAATTAGACACAATTCTTTAAGGTTTCTTGTATTTTTTTGTTTCTTTTTTATGCATCTGCACTTATTATTTCTTTTTTCTGCTGGCCCAAAGGTTGGCTGGTAAAGGATGCTATAAACATTAAGCTCGCCTTTTGTAAAACATACTTGTATATGACGTATAGTAAAGATTAAATAAATAAATAGATTATATAAATATAATATTTAGCATGGATTTCAACAAACTAATTGACGTGAAGACCACAATATAATATTAAAATAATTTAAGTGTTATTAATTTTAATACCCTTAATGAATTGAAACTCGATACGGGTTCAGATGAAATCGCACTAATGGATTATTAAAAATATATATTTCATATGTGCAGCTTGAAATATTTGCACGTCACGTATATTGCGGGATTAACCAATATTTTAATGAAGTTTTTGTTACTTGTCGCTAATTACAATTATCTCTCTCAATACGTCCAATTATAATGTACATATAAGTACCAACTATATGTGGATAAAGAAGATAAATTATACCGCCTATTTATTTTACGGCAGTTTATGTAAAATATAGGCGGATTTTTTTAATTTATGTAAAGACAAATAAAAAAACCCGCCTAGTTTGAATCAACCAACACCCAGACCAGGAAATATAGACTCCTATGTTTATCACACAAATTTCGGGTTAGTAGTCGTTTGGAAGGAATTTGTTTTGCCCGAAACGTTCCAAACGACACTTTTAAAAATATTATTTTTTCTGTTGTCGTTTCGGTCGAAACATTATATTTACAAAGTTTACATTTAATAACGAATGTGATCTTTTAATGTGGATCAAGTCAAATGTCTATTTTTATTTAAAAAAAAAAAAACATTTGTAATTAGCTACTTTACTTGAAAACTTTTTCTTATTATTATTTCTGAAACGGTGAACATGACTGTACTTTTTATTTTATTTGCATTAAAATTAAATATGAGCCAAACGCCTACTACATATTTTTAGAGGTGTCGATTGGCCCGCCAATAAATTTGTTTCGGTCGAAACGACAATAGAAAAAATAATATTTGTAAAAGTGTCGTTTGGAACGTTTCGGGCGAATCAAATTCCTTCCAAACGACTACTAACCCTTCTAAAATAATAAACACAAATATACATTGCAAAAGGTGTCTTTTTTTTTGATTTGCTTATAGAGAATCTTGATACTTGTGACTTTTGTTTACGTCATGAATTTTTCCACCAAAGTCAAATAGGCTTTACAGTTAAGATATTGCGTTACGCGAAAGAGTTAACTATTTGCCTCGCGGAATATTGAACCAAGGCGTTTTAGGGGAAAATGCAAACACTTCGTTCACACAGAAGACCCTTCGTTCGCTTTCGTTTTCGTTTACTTAAGCACGAGACGTGTGGAAAAATTGAGTTCAAATTTGCATAAAACAAAATTTTATCAGTCGTTAAATTTTCATCAAGGTGATCGAGTAGGATATTTACAAATACCCAATCCTGTTCCCACTATTTATACGTTGGTATACTGTACCTACGTTGGATGGTTGACCACAACCATCCACGAGGCTCGGTTTCGATTCCGGACAGACAGAAATTCGTATGATAGACATAGACGTTTGTATTTCCGGGTCTGGGTGTTTACTAAATTTGTTCTGATATCTATTGAAGTATTTATTTATATTCGTATCGTAGGACAGACTCATCATCATAATCCTAGCGTTGATCCCGGTTGTTCCTGTACTATTACTTCGGCCGTGTACGGCCGCGTTCCGATCCGGTGTTAAGTATAGACGCGTCACGAGTACCGTCTGTCATAGAAGACAGATATATGTGAAATAAAATATGTTCTATTCTATGCAGTGACTTCTCTAAGGAAGGGTTCTATGAGGTTTCATCCGCATACGCACATGTTTATACATATATTCATGTCAGGCATCTTGCGGGGTAGGCAGAGAGTATCCACTGTTACGGTTCCTACATACTTTCCTAGCTTCCTCCACATTCATTGCTCTCTTCATACACAAACGCCGGTTTCGAAAAAGTTTAGCGATTATTTTAATTTCGATAAGTCGACCTGTTTATTTAAAATGCTTGACTGTATCAGTTAGCGTAGACGCCTAATTTCACCAACTAACTACGAGGGTCGGGTTCGATTCCCGATAGGGTCAGGCAATTGTGTGACTAACATAGATGTCTAATTTCCGCGTCTGGGTATTTATTAAATTTATTCTGTTATTACTCAAGTATTTTTATGTATTAGTATCGTTGTTCAGCACCCATAACTCAAGCATGTCATTTGCTTACTCTGGGGTAAAGTCAATTTGTGTAATTTGTCCAGTAATATTTATTTATTTACTATCTCCAACTTTAAATTTTCCGTTCGTAAAGATAACAGTCGAAAATTATTGTAGTAAGTTGAAACGACAAACCAAATATTTGCATCCTAATTACGATGTGTTGGCTTGCTGCATTTCCGTTTTGATGTCCCCAATTCTGGTGCACTTGACCTGGTTTCCGAAAAAATATTTAGCGAGTATGTATGTAAAATACTTAAGCTTGCATGCATGCGTCAGTGCCGGCACCCATTATTAGTTGAACTGGTCAGCTAACTTTTAAGTATATCATCATCACTTCAGCGCATTTATGTGTGACTAGCTGTGCCCGCGAACACGTCGGCGTTTTTATTAAAATAAAAGCAACCTAAGCTATTCTTTATTACAACAGTTATCTGCCAGCCGTTTCGGAGATTAGCGGATATAAACAAACAGACAGACAGACAAAAATTGTAAAAAATATTATTTTGGTATTGTGCTTGTAACATAAATATGCATTGAGTCAAAAGCGGTAATTTTAATATTACATACAGACACTCCAACTTTATTTATTTGTAAGATATAATAGACCTTCCTGGCTAGTCAGTGGTTACGGTGTTAGGTAAACAACCTGACTGATGGTCAGCTAAAGGTACAATCTGAAGGTTACTCCTAGCACCAAAGGCTTGTCCCGAATACGGAGTATCGTTTAATTTGAATTGGTCAACCTATCTGCGACTTTTGTGGAATTGACTTGAATTGGAATTGAGGGTGCAAAATATATTAAAAAAATGTTTGTTTAAATAGTTATGAAGTTCCGCAAAGTAGGCTACTTTTATTTTAGAAATATATAAAATAAAATAATTAAATAAAAACGCGGACGAAGTCGCGGGTACAGCTTGTCCCATAATAAAAAGAGATACAGACGGAATAACATACAGACAGAAGAGTCTTAGTTATAGGATCCCGCTTTTACACTTTAGGTACGAACCCTATTATTGCGGACACGGGACAAGTCGTTGTTTGGAATGTAGTCTTCAGATATTACCTTTATCTTGAAGCTGACAATACGCTATAAACTTTTTAAATTGTGGAGTTACAACAACCCTATTAATTTCTACTATTTCTAATCGGTGTTTGCAAAATATTTACATTACTTAACCAACAGCGTAACGAATGAACGGATTTCATCAAAACAGCTGCGCTACGATGTACCCATTAAGCAATGAGGGACCGGGGCCGAAAAGTCGAATAAACATTTTCATATGTGTCCATAAAATTGTCTTTAATCTGTCTATCGTGTTTGTTTTTTTTTTGTGAAAATAAACAACGATTGTCTTACCGTGTGCATTGATTATACACAGCAAAACAATTGGGTGTGCCACTTTTATATGGCCAATATTGACAGACGACCTAGATAATTGTTTTGCTGTGTCTACTGAATATTGTCTTTGAGATTGTTGAATTATGCTAAATCTGTATTGTTCTGTTTATTTAAAAAATGATTTGTTGGTCGTTCTAGCCAATCAACCTGATTTATGTTGACAAGGATGTATAGTTTTGTATGGATGGTTGTCTTTGCCAGTCCTACTTTAGGTACTATGATTCTCCTCTTCACATTGAAAATATTCCAAGCCGATAATAGTGGTAGGAAGTCTTTTTATCCTTACTTAGGATATCTGTTAGATGTAGATGTACAAACAGGTACACCCACGATTAGCCGACGACATAAATCCCTATGATGTGACATGTGGTAAGTCCATCCATCGCCATATTGAGCGCAAATCCAACCTCAGGCATCGTTATACCGAAAAAACTTATAAGAACATGTTTCCAAGCGTAGTCGGTGTCCGACTTAGACGTAACTATGAGGTCCCGGCCCCGGTTCGATTCGCGAATATGAGTGTGATAATATATTTTTGTACATGAATCAAACTTTAAATAAACTAATAACAAAAAAAAATATTTTAGAAAAAGCTCTTATTTTTTTTCGAGTTGTTCTCAACGAACCCTTTTATTTGATACCCATATTGTAGAAGTGCTTTAAAAACAACTATTCCGCCATCTTGGTTGGTCTGCCATATTGGACTTAGAATGATGTCATGTACCTTATCGTGCATTGTCATCTAAACTAAACGTATACAAAATTTCAGCTCAATCGGATGAAGATATACTACTATATAATATCTACTTCAAAATGGAATTCTAAGATTTATAAATTGGAAATGGAAAATGGAAAATAATAATACTTACAAACATTCAATGCAAGTTAAATAAAAGCTTTTAAAACCGGCCAATCGGTCGGTTTGCGAGACTCATCAAGGGATATCAATAATATATAAAACGACAAAAAAATCGTTTGTTGTACCTATAGGAACCCTTTTTAAATTAAAAGCTTTTTATTTAATTATTTTGTTGGTCCGGGTTCCGTTGTAGAATATGCCAACTGCCTTCCATCCAGGCAGCTCGTAAGAGGCGAGCAC
>DVZL01004156.1:0-13192 GCA_018236625.1 Lasaia peninsularis | reverse complement strand
CTCTATCTTTGTACCAAATTTCATCAAAATCTGATCTGTGGTCTAGGCGTGAAAGCGTAACACAGATACACAGACAGAGTTATTATCGCATTTATAATATTAGTTCGGAAGTGCGCATTTCAATTTTAGCTTTATCCCATCTCCCACGGGAACCACGTTCATCAATTTTTTTTCAATATAAGTTCAGTAGTTTCAGTGTAGATCACGACTCGAATACAGACGGATAAAAATTTGTAAAATTACACCTATTCTTTTTTTAAATATAATTGGTATAATTTTACATTTTTTTTTCAATTATAATATTTATAAAAAAACAAGTAAGAGTGGATATATCGTATGAAGGCTTATTTTTTCGCATTAGGAAAAACCCACCAGCTGTCTAGATTCGTATCTGTTAAAACCTAATTTATAATTAATTCTGATCAGCTAATAATCAAAATCGAATGATGACATTATCAGAATATTCTCGGTAATATAAAACAATAATAATTAAATTATATTCGGAAATATTTAGATTATGAAATTGACCTTGTCATTGAACACGTTTTAGATAAAATGTTTTAAATGTGACAAGTTAGGTACATAGTTTTAGGGTTTTTGTAGTTGGTGATAGTTTAATACTGTTGCAGTTTTCACAGGTGATATATTTCTATCGCCGCTACAAATTTCAATTAGTAAAAGACGTTTATAGTTTCAACTGTCGATATTCGAATAAATTGTATTTGCTTCCATATAAATCCACATTTTTCAATAAAAATTGTAGCCAAATGTTAATTAAGATGATAAATTACAGGAAAACTTAAAAAGGCTTCCATACACCAAATTAAAAAAAATACTTTAATATTATTGAGTAGAAGATTATTTTAATGCCATAATGATTGATTAATATTTTTGTATTCAAAGCATTTAACCTTTTTTCTGATAGAAGTCAATTATGTACCTAATTATGGTATAAAACTGTGAACAAGAAGATGGCGGCACTGAGATAGACTATGCTTTTTTGATGACATTAAGGAATATGAAGTTAAAAAAAAGAATTTGAATGGAATATTTTTTTAATTTTGTCATACTTAAATATTTTTTAAAGCTTTTATTTAACTTGCATTGTATGTATGTAAGTATGTAGGTGTGTATGTTTGGCTAGAATCTTAGGATTCAATTTTGAAGTAGATATCTTCACCCGATTGAGCTGAAAATTTGTCTGGATGATAATACACGATAAGGTACATGACACAATTCTAAATCCAATATGACGGACCAACCAAGATGGCGGAATTGTCATTTTTAATCAATATGGGTATCAAATGAAAGGGCTCGTTGAAAGCAACTCGAAAAATAATGTGACGTCATTTTTTCTTTTTAGATCTTTCAATAATATTTAAAAGCTTTTTGAAAAGTTTTTTTCTTTTAATTTATCGGTTTTATTGACTTTTAAATTCTCATCAAATTAAATTGTTCATTTTGATTTTATTTTTGACATAGTTTTTATATACGGATTACGGACATATTCTATTTGTAAATTTATCTCTTTTTATTGTCATTTATTAGAATATAACGATAATTATTGAAATATACACATAAGTAATAACAGTTAGTTAATAAAAAAATATCTATGTAACATTCGTAGTATATGTATAAATTCTATCTAAAAATAGAAATAAGTACATCAAACGAAAAAAATTGCATGCCATTTATTTGGTTGAATAGGTATAAGTGATGATTATCATGTTTTTAAGATTCTTGTAACCCTGTTTTATGCAAATAAAGATCATGATAATGATTATTATTTTTATGGAATGGTGCTTCCATACAACAAATGCTTCGTGCACGCTTCCGGCCCGCACTTGACAGTTTTTATTCTCTTGATGCAGCCAAATCAAATTAATATCAAACAAGTAGCTTTTTTTTCCTTCTTGTCGTCCTTATCATATAGACCATTGGCCACGCTGCCTCACCTGTCATACTAAAAACTAAAAAAAAGTAGAACTTATGCTATAAGCATCTCAAGTATTATGGTTGCAACAATAATAAATAATTAGTTATCAATGGCAAAAAAACAAAAGTATTTTGTTTCTTAACGACTCTGCGTCGTCGGGCCAAACATCAAACCCATTGCATTAAAAAAAAATTTTAATTAATTCTGAACGACTTTTAAATTTAATTGATCTGAACGATGACAGAAATATCTCGTTTTATAGGAAGGATTAGTTTCTAAGGGAAACGCCGTTGTTTTTACAATAATCCTAACATTCATTTCATATTAAAGAAACTCTTAAACCTTCCCTGGACTTTTACCAATAATTCGAAACCATCTTTTGCCAAATCGTTTTATCCGTTCTCGTTTTTAACCTAATAAAAAAAATAATAATGTCGCTTCTGGCCGAGTGGAGTCGGTGTGTGAGACTTCGATGCACGAGGTCTCGAGATCGTTTCTCGTCATATTGTTCTCAGTTTGTTTTGATATCGGCAAAAATAATATGCGCAGCACTATTAGTGTCGTCAGAAAATCGCTTTTATTGTTTTATGTGTATTTTATTGTTTTTAGTGTTAGTGGGCGCTTGTTTCGTGTATCGATGTAGCTAATCTCACAAGCTAATCGAATTTAAATACTCTGTAGTAATTATACTGAAATGGCAAATAAAGAAATAAAAATAATAATTTTAAAGTTGATTAAAGTGACATCTATGAAATTTTTAACAGACTAAAATATAAGAAAGTAACAACATACACAGACAGTTTACGTGACCTACTCATTAGCGTTTTGATCAAGGTTTAGTAATTGTAACAAAGATGTCGCTGTCGTAATATATTGATTTTTATATTTTTTGAGAATATGAAACAAAACTTGTAATCCGCATAATATTCTTAATCACAATACTAATTACTAAACTGTAGTTTTGGTGGACTAAGAGAAATAATATAAATGTAGTAAAAAAAAAACAAAATTAAGTGCCTGTGATGAATTAAATAATTTATATCATGTCTATTAAAACTAAACTAATCTGCATTATTATGTATTATATATGCATTATTATAGGTATGATTTAATTACCGTAAAAAGAAAGCTAGACATAATATTATGCTGTCGCGGACTGTAGGTATAAGCTTCAGTGGCTTCCCAAAACAAGAAAAAATCGCACTTGCATTACAACTTCAAAGTAGATATAATATGGATATACCTAGTACCTATATAGTTTTATTTAACAAGAATACAAAGGATAAGAGAGTAAATAAATTATATCTGTACAGCAACATATATGAACCCGTACCTATGTGAAGTAGGGATGGCGATTCTTTCCGAAAAAGATATATTTTTAAATCGTTTCGAATCGTAACATGATTAATCGATTCACAAAAAATCGAGGTCTAAAAGATCGATTTCTAAAAAATCGATATTCTTTAAGTTTGTGATGACAATGTAATTATAAATCAAATTTTAATAAAAACAAAATAAATATAATAATTAGCGATTTCTTATCTGTAGATATCATCAGGGAATATTGTAATAGCAATTATTTTATTCCATACAAAAGTATCAGATCGGGTATAGAATGGCTCACAAAGTTAAGAAAATGTAGCATGTAGTTCCTAATACTTAGTATTTTAACAGAAAAAATTGAATGTCGATTGTCAAGGGTGATATATCGATTCAGTGAATCGGTCCAGTGCTATGCATCGATATAAAAATCGATCTTTTTCGGCTCGAAAAATTGATTCAGATCGCCATCCCTATTTTATTGTGAAGTGATAAATTCGTACTAAAAACTAAAGATTAGCGTGGTACAAATCCACCGACAGTATGTAATAAAGTCATAACTGAACATGGACTCTTTTGTAGAACTCTCAAAGGGGAACCACTTCGTAATACTTTTGAGTGACTTTCATCGTTTACGCAGTTTTTGAATGCTGCAAGTAAAGTTCTCATAAAACTAATATTTTCACGTTGTTATACATTGCTGCTCCACTACTTGTAATGGCACGGCTGTCGCCTATTTAGACTGTTAGCCGCATAGGGTCCTGGGTTGAATTCCCAGGCCGAACACTTTTCTTAAATGTTATTCTGAGTAAACATTGCATTGCCCGGGATTGGAATGTGGCCGAAGTGGCGATAGGTTTGCCACCCACAGATCATTAGCCAAGGTTTGGTTAATCATGGGTGTTCTAGTATATCTACGTAAATCCATCTATACCATATCTATACTAGCACACCTCTGCCTACCCCTTCGGGGATAGTAGGCGTGGAGGTAGGTACATCTTTGAAGAGTGAATCATGTACATTGAAGATTATTAAAAAAATAGGTCTATACGACTAAAAATGTGCAACAGAACACATTTTTTATTTTTTTTAGAATTTTTGTCTGTATCCCCGCCGCGATTAAAGCTACTGAACCTATCGTAACGAAATTTGGCAACTTGTAGTCTATATTCCGAGGTAGGCTACTTTTTATTCCGTTTCTTAAGGGGGTTCCGTGGGAGAGAGAAAAAGTCAAAACCTACATTTGGCATAACTCAGTAACGCGCAACTCAGTTTATTTATTACTAGCTGTGCCCGCGAATTCTGTACGAAGACCTTTAAACGTATAGGTCATCTTAGACTGGACAATTATAATAATAATATAATATATAATAGGTATTTATTTATTTGTTCACTCTCAGTACACAATAATTGTTAAAAATAAATAATACAAAATGTTGATTGGCTAATTAAATTCGTGAGAGTCTGGTGCTTGTTGTAGGTAAAAGAACCTGAGTTACAAGTCACCAGTGCCCCCCGACTAGAAGACAATATAAATTACTGAAGATTCGAACAAAATTTTAACATTATTATTTAACAACGATTTGTTTGTGTCTGTGTATGCGTGAATGTTTATGTCTGTTCGTGAATGCGTATGTGCGTATGCATGTGTGATTTGTGTGCGCATATGTTTGAACCCTAAGAATCGCACGTTGTGCTCTTTCAACTTCTATTATGTAGGATTTCACCGCACCATCCCATGAAGAAATGCAGTACTCAATTACAGATTGGGCTAAAGCATAGTAAACCAACTTCATGTTAGTGTATTCATGTGTGTTTTAAAACTCAGTTGGTCTATTGTAACACCGAGATATTTTATAGTATCCACTCTCTGTAAACTTGGACAAAGACAATTAATAGTTTGAATACAAGAGTGGGTTGTAATCACTAACGAAGATGTAGGGAGCAAATTCTTTTTAGTTGCAAATGCTTATACTTTGTTTTATCAACATTCAATGTTAACCAGTTGAGTTGTAACCATGGACTAACCAAATCAATCCCTACCTGAGCGATGTCAAACACTTCCTTCCAATTTGATCCTTCAAAGAAAAGTGCTGTGTCGTCAGCAAATGTAAATATTTTTCCATTGCTTAATTTGAATTGACATAGGTCGTTTATGTAGATTAAAAACAGGGTTGGGCCTACAATACCACCCTGGGGAATTCCATACTCCATTGGAAGAACATCGCTCATGTAGTTATTCATTTTTACACATTGCTTCCTACCCGTAATATAATCTTTGAAGAGATTTAGTGGTGTCCCTCTAACTCCCATATTAGTAAGCTTACTTAAAAGGATTGGTATGGACACTGTGTCAAATGCCTTGGCGAGGTCTAGGAATACTGCTAGGCATTTTCGTTTTCCATCCAAGCAATCGACAACTGAGTTTATCATATGAACCGCATAATTCGTAGATTTGCGTCGTCGGAATCAATACTGAGATTGAGAAAGCAGTTCGTATTTTTCTAGGTAATTCACGAGACGACGATGCATGATACGTTCTAATATTTTTGACAACGCTGGTAAGATTGACATAGGCCTGTTATTATTGACACAGCCTACACCTCCACCCTTATGAATGGGCTTAATGACCGCAATCTTAAATGCTGAGGGAAATACACCTGTAGTTATTGCCAGATTGCATATGTGAGTGATTGGTGGCACTAGTAGGTTACGGTATCGTTTTATAATTACAATAGAGATTTGGTCTACTCCAGTAGCACATTTCTCTTTTAGGGAGTTTATTATTGAAATAATTTCATTCTCATCCGTAGGAAATAGTGTCATGGAATTATTAGTATTAGCTATGCTACCATTTACCACTCCTGAGGAAGCGGATCTAGTCTGGATATTTTGGGCCATTTTTTTACCAAACGTCTGCAAAATAATTATTTATTTTGGTTAAGCTATCGGCTGGTTGTTCGGCTGTTAGAAGATGTAGTGATACCTGCTATATTACTGTGAAGTTGGGTGAAAATCTTTTCAGTAACACTATCGCATTTATAAAATTAGTAGGATTAAAGAGATATTATTACATCGAAGCGATAATAGATGTTACTAGGGATATCAAATTTGTACATCGCAATCTAACTAGACAACGAAGACCAACATAAACAATTTATGTTTGTCTGCGTTGTCTACTTGTCAATTTGTTCTGTATGTTGGTTTGGTTAAGACAATAACATTTATTTCGAGGCTCTAGTAAAATAACAGTGGGATAACACAAAACATATTTAAGTGACAGGAAAAGAATGACTGACATTTTTATATAATAAACCGCGGACAAACCGCAGGCACTGCTAGCAGTGCCTGCGGTTTGTCCGCGGTTTATTATATAAAAATGTCAGTCATTCTTTTCCTGTCACTTAAATATGTTTTGTGTTATCCCACTGTTATTTTACTAGAGCCTCGAAATAAATGTTATTGTCTTAACCAAACCAACATACAGAACAAATTGACAAGTAGACAACGCAGACAAACATAAATTGTTTATGTTGGTCTTCGTTGTCTAGTTAGATTGCGATGTACAAATTTGATATCCCTAGTAACATCTATTATCGCTTCGATGTAATAATATCTCTTTAATCCTACTAATTTTATAAATGCGATAGTGTTACTGAAAAGATTTTCACCCAACTTCACAGTAATATAGCAGGTATCACTACATCTTCTAACAGCCGAACAACCAGCCGATAGCTTAACCAAAATAAATAATTATTTTGCAGACGTTTGGTAAAAAAATGGCCCAAAATATCCAGACTAGATCCGCTTCCTCAGGAGTGGTAAATGGTAGCATAGCTAATACTAATAATTCCATGACACTATTTCCTACGGATGAGAATGAAATTATTTCAATAATAAACTCCCTAAAAGAGAAATGTGCTACTGGAGTAGACCAAATCTCTATTGTAATTATAAAACGATACCGTAACCTACTAGTGCCACCAATCACTCACATATGCAATCTGGCAATAACTACAGGTGTATTTCCCTCAGCATTTAAGATTGCGGTCATTAAGCCCATTCATAAGGGTGGAGGTGTAGGCTGTGTCAATAATAACAGGCCTATGTCAATCTTACCAGCGTTGTCAAAAATATTAGAACGTATCATGCATCGTCGTCTCGTGAATTACCTAGAAAAATACGAACTGCTTTCTCAATCTCAGTATTGATTCCGACGACGCAAATCTACGAATTATGCGGTTCATATGATAAACTCAGTTGTCGATTGCTTGGATGGAAAACGAAAATGCCTAGCAGTATTCCTAGACCTCGCCAAGGCATTTGACACAGTGTCCATACCAATCCTTTTAAGTAAGCTTACTAATATGGGAGTTAGAGGGACACCACTAAATCTCTTCAAAGATTATATTACGGGTAGGAAGCAATGTGTAAAAATGAATAACTACATGAGCGATGTTCTTCCAATGGAGTATGGAATTCCCCAGGGTGGTATTGTAGGCCCAACCCTGTTTTTAATCTACATAAACGACCTATGTCAATTCAAATTAAGCAATGGAAAAATATTTACATTTGCTGACGACACAGCACTTTTCTTTGAAGGATCAAATTGGAAGGAAGTGTTTGACATCGCTCAGGTAGGGATTGATTTGGTTAGTCCATGGTTACAACTCAACTGGTTAACATTGAATGTTGATAAAACAAAGTATAAGCATTTGCAACTAAAAAGAATTTGCTCCCTACATCTTCGTTAGTGATTACAACCCACTCTTGTATTCAAACTATTAATTGTCTTTGTCCAAGTTTACAGAGAGTGGATACTATAAAATATCTCGGTGTTACAATAGACCAACTGAGTTTTAAAACACACATGAATACACTAACATGAAGTTGGTTTACTATGCTTTAGCCCAATCTGTAATTGAGTACTGCATTTCTTCATGGGATGGTGCGGTGAAATCCTACATAATAGAAGTTGAAAGAGCACAACGTGCGATTCTTAGGGTTCAAACATATGCGCACACAAATCACACATGCATACGCACATACGCATTCACGAACAGACATAAACATTCACGCATACACAGACACAAACAAATCGTTGTTAAATAATAATGTTAAAATTTTGTTCGAATCTTCAGTAATTTATATTGTCTTCTAGTCGGGGGGCACTGGTGACTTGTAACTCAGGTTCTTTTACCTACAACAAGCACCAGACTCTCACGAATTTAATTAGCCAATCAACATTTTGTATTATTTATTTTTAACAATTATTGTGTACTGAGAGTGAACAAATAAATAAATACCTATTATATATTATATTATTATTATAATTGTCCAGTCTAAGATGACCTATACGTTTAAAGGTCTTCGTACAGAATTCGCGGGCACAGCTAGTAATAAATAAACTGAGTTGCGCGTTACTGAGTTATGCCAAATGTAGGTTTTGACTTTTTCTCTCTCCCACGGAACCCCCTTAAGAAACGGAATAAAAAGTAGCCTACCTCGGAATATAGACTACAAGTTGCCAAATTTCGTTACGATAGGTTCAGTAGCTTTAATCGCGGCGGGGATACAGACAAAAATTCTAAAAAAAATAAAAAATGTGTTCTGTTGCACATTTTTAGTCGTATAGACCTATTTTTTTAATAATCTTCAATGTACATGATTCACTCTTCAAAGATGTACCTACCTCCACGCCTACTATCCCCGAAGGGGTAGGCAGAGGTGTGCTAGTATAGATATGGTATAGATGGATTTACGTAGATATACTAGAACACCCATGATTAACCAAACCTTGGCTAATGATCTGTGGGTGGCAAACCTATCGCCACTTCGGCCACATTCCAATCCCGGGCAATGCAATGTTTACTCAGAATAACATTTAAGAAAAGTGTTCGGCCTGGGAATTCAACCCAGGACCCTATGCGGCTAACAGTCTAAATAGGCGACAGCCGTGCCATTACAAGTAGTGGAGCAGCAATGTATAACAACGTGAAAATATTAGTTTTATGAGAACTTTACTTGCAGCATTCAAAAACTGCGTAAACGATGAAAGTCACTCAAAAGTATTACGAAGTGGTTCCCCTTTGAGAGTTCTACAAAAGAGTCCATGTTCAGTTATGACTTTATTACATACTGTCGGTGGATTTGTACCACGCTAATCTTTAGTTTTTAGTACGAATTTATCACTTCACAATAAAATAGGGATGGCGATCTGAATCAATTTTTCGAGCCGAAAAAGATCGATTTTTATATCGATGCATAGCACTGGACCGATTCACTGAATCGATATATCACCCTTGACAATCGACATTCAATTTTTTCTGTTAAAATACTAAGTATTAGGAACTACATGCTACATTTTCTTAACTTTGTGAGCCATTCTATACCCGATCTGATACTTTTGTATGGAATAAAATAATTGCTATTACAATATTCCCTGATGATATCTACAGATAAGAAATCGCTAATTATTATATTTATTTTGTTTTTATTAAAATTTGATTTATAATTACATTGTCATCACAAACTTAAAGAATATCGATTTTTTAGAAATCGATCTTTTAGACCTCGATTTTTTGTGAATCGATTAATCATGTTACGATTCGAAACGATTTAAAAATATATCTTTTTCGGAAAGAATCGCCATCCCTACTTCACATAGGTACGGGTTCATATATGTTGCTGTACAGATATAATTTATTTACTCTCTTATCCTTTGTATTCTTGTTAAATAAAACTATATAGGTACTAGGTATATCCATATTATATCTACTTTGAAGTTGTAATGCAAGTGCGATTTTTTCTTGTTTTGGGAAGCCACTGAAGCTTATACCTACAGTCCGCGACAGCATAATATTATGTCTAGCTTTCTTTTTACGGTAATTAAATCATACCTATAATAATGCATATATAATACATAATAATGCAGATTAGTTTAGTTTTAATAGACATGATATAAATTATTTAATTCATCACAGGCACTTAATTTTGTTTTTTTTTTACTACATTTATATTATTTCTCTTAGTCCACCAAAACTACAGTTTAGTAATTAGTATTGTGATTAAGAATATTATGCGGATTACAAGTTTTGTTTCATATTCTCAAAAAATATAAAAATCAATATATTACGACAGCGACATCTTTGTTACAATTACTAAACCTTGATCAAAACGCTAATGAGTAGGTCACGTAAACTGTCTGTGTATGTTGTTACTTTCTTATATTTTAGTCTGTTAAAAATTTCATAGATGTCACTTTAATCAACTTTAAAATTATTATTTTTATTTCTTTATTTGCCATTTCAGTATAATTACTACAGAGTATTTAAATTCGATTAGCTTGTGAGATTAGCTACATCGATACACGAAACAAGCGCCCACTAACACTAAAAACAATAAAATACACATAAAACAATAAAAGCGATTTTCTGACGACACTAATAGTGCTGCGCATATTATTTTTGCCGATATCAAAACAAACTGAGAACAATATGACGAGAAACGATCTCGAGACCTCGTGCATCGAAGTCTCACACACCGACTCCACTCGGCCAGAAGCGACATTATTATTTTTTTTATTAGGTTAAAAACGAGAACGGATAAAACGATTTGGCAAAAGATGGTTTCGAATTATTGGTAAAAGTCCAGGGAAGGTTTAAGAGTTTCTTTAATATGAAATGAATGTTAGGATTATTGTAAAAACAACGGCGTTTCCCTTAGAAACTAATCCTTCCTATAAAACGAGATATTTCTGTCATCGTTCAGATCAATTAAATTTAAAAGTCGTTCAGAATTAATTAAAATTTTTTTTTAATGCAATGGGTTTGATGTTTGGCCCGACGACGCAGAGTCGTTAAGAAACAAAATACTTTTGTTTTTTTGCCATTGATAACTAATTATTTATTATTGTTGCAACCATAATACTTGAGATGCTTATAGCATAAGTTCTACTTTTTTTTAGTTTTTAGTATGACAGGTGAGGCAGCGTGGCCAATGGTCTATATGATAAGGACGACAAGAAGGAAAAAAAAGCTACTTGTTTGATATTAATTTGATTTGGCTGCATCAAGAGAATAAAAACTGTCAAGTGCGGGCCGGAAGCGTGCACGAAGCATTTGTTGTATGGAAGCACCATTCCATAAAAATAATAATCATTATCATGATCTTTATTTGCATAAAACAGGGTTACAAGAATCTTAAAAACATGATAATCATCACTTATACCTATTCAACCAAATAAATGGCATGCAATTTTTTTCGTTTGATGTACTTATTTCTATTTTTAGATAGAATTTATACATATACTACGAATGTTACATAGATATTTTTTTATTAACTAACTGTTATTACTTATGTGTATATTTCAATAATTATCGTTATATTCTAATAAATGACAATAAAAAGAGATAAATTTACAAATAGAATATGTCCGTAATCCGTATATAAAAACTATGTCAAAAATAAAATCAAAATGAACAATTTAATTTGATGAGAATTTAAAAGTCAATAAAACCGATAAATTAAAAGAAAAAAACTTTTCAAAAAGCTTTTAAATATTATTGAAAGATCTAAAAAGAAAAAATGACGTCACATTATTTTTCGAGTTGCTTTCAACGAGCCCTTTCATTTGATACCCATATTGATTAAAAATGACAATTCCGCCATCTTGGTTGGTCCGTCATATTGGATTTAGAATTGTGTCATGTACCTTATCGTGTATTATCATCCAGACAAATTTTCAGCTCAATCGGGTGAAGATATCTACTTCAAAATTGAATCCTAAGATTCTAGCCAAACATACACACCTACATACTTACATACATACAATGCAAGTTAAATAAAAGCTTTAAAAAATATTTAAGTATGACAAAATTAAAAAAATATTCCATTCAAATTCTTTTTTTTAACTTCATATTCCTTAATGTCATCAAAAAAGCATAGTCTATCTCAGTGCCGCCATCTTCTTGTTCACAGTTTTATACCATAATTAGGTACATAATTGACTTCTATCAGAAAAAAGGTTAAATGCTTTGAATACAAAAATATTAATCAATCATTATGGCATTAAAATAATCTTCTACTCAATAATATTAAAGTATTTTTTTTAATTTGGTGTATGGAAGCCTTTTTAAGTTTTCCTGTAATTTATCATCTTAATTAACATTTGGCTACAATTTTTATTGAAAAATGTGGATTTATATGGAAGCAAATACAATTTATTCGAATATCGACAGTTGAAACTATAAACGTCTTTTACTAATTGAAATTTGTAGCGGCGATAGAAATATATCACCTGTGAAAACTGCAACAGTATTAAACTATCACCAACTACAAAAACCCTAAAACTATGTACCTAACTTGTCACATTTAAAACATTTTATCTAAAACGTGTTCAATGACAAGGTCAATTTCATAATCTAAATATTTCCGAATATAATTTAATTATTATTGTTTTATATTACCGAGAATATTCTGATAATGTCATCATTCGATTTTGATTATTAGCTGATCAGAATTAATTATAAATTAGGTTTTAACAGATACGAATCTAGACAGCTGGTGGGTTTTTCCTAATGCGAAAAAATAAGCCTTCATACGATATATCCACTCTTACTTGTTTTTTTATAAATATTATAATTGAAAAAAAAATGTAAAATTATACCAATTATATTTAAAAAAAGAATAGGTGTAATTTTACAAATTTTTATCCGTCTGTATTCGAGTCGTGATCTACACTGAAACTACTGAACTTATATTGAAAAAAAATTGATGAACGTGGTTCCCGTGGGAGATGGGATAAAGCTAAAATTGAAATGCGCACTTCCGAACTAATATTATAAATGCGATAATAACTCTGTCTGTGTATCTGTGTTACGCTTTCACGCCTAGACCACAGATCAGATTTTGATGAAATTTGGTACAAAGATAGAG
>DVZL01004155.1:0-13193 GCA_018236625.1 Lasaia peninsularis | reverse complement strand
ACAAACAAACAAACAAACAAACAAACAAACAAACAAACAAACAAACTTTTCCTCTTTATAATATTAGTATAGACTAGTATAGATGTCATAATTTTACCTTATAAATAAACATCTTGTATTCGATGATGTTTAACCTTCTACAAAGTATTACACACACATTTCTATGACATTTTCATATGTCTACTGGTTGCGCTCCTCGCAACATTTGGCGGACCATCATCCTTTAACATTATTGTTTTTTAATTTAACAAGCAGACGGATTTCCTGATGGTAAGAAATGCACGTCGCCTCTATAGGCCTCTTTGATGTCTATACATCAAAGGTGGAAATGGTGCCTTGCCAACATGAGGCTGGGATAGTAAGCGTGAGTAAATTTACCGGCTACCCTACCCTCCAAATCAGATCACGACAATGGCGAGCACTGGCGCTATTGTGGCAAGAATAGGTAAGGCGGTGGTACCAATCCGTGCGAGTCGTTGCAAGACTCTACCACCTAGTAAATTTCAGTTTTTTTTATATTCAACTTAAATATGAAATATAATATTTGCTGTTGAGACAGCTTGAGAAGCGCATTATAGTTTGTTTTAATTACTTCGCTAATTTGTGTAAACGGTGGTTCTTTGAAAATGAAAACAATTTAAAAATTTAAAAAAAGCTTTAATTACTGTTTATAGCAATTTTAATTATAAACGGACCGAATGAAGACTTACATCATAAACTTATTTTGTAGAGGGTTTGTTGAAACGAATTGGAAGCTTGAGAACTGGCATTGTGGAGTTTTAAAGTATTGTTCTCAGTTTATTTAATTGGTACAACAAAACGATGGAATGACTAACTACAGTGGAGCCAAAGGAAAATACAATAGCAATATTTACAAATGTTTCAGAACAAATTGCACAAATTGGTCTCGACAATAAAAATATATATTTTGTCACCAATAACTATAACTTGGCACTATAGGAGAAATCCTTAAGATTTTTACTGTCCTTACAAAATATGTTTTATAATTGACACGTATGTATACATAGCCTGTGATAGTGATTCTTCCTTGAATTCTAATTCGACTCATATATCTCGGAAATGGCTCGAACGATTTTCTTGAAATTTTGCATTTAGATGCCTGACCCCATCGGGAATCAAACCCGAGCTTTAGGTGAGTAGGCTATCTGCTCAGCCGACGAGGCGGTCAAATAGTAGCACACATATGTTTTTTATGGCTTAGGGTTACACTATGGGAGGATTTTTAAAATTTCATAACTTTAAGTATAGAGTGCAACAACTAAATATATCTATAGTTTCATTTTATTATAATAACTACTAGCTGTTTTTCCTCTTTATAATATTAGTATAGTCACTGGATTTTATTATACCTAATAACATAATTTTCAAAACAAACTTCAAGGCTCCATGTTATAAAATATTATCAAAGTTTTGTAATAGCGGAAAATATTTTAACGGAAATATAAAATCTCCAACAAAACATTAACTTGCCGAGGGTTGCTTAGCCGACATTTTTTACTACTTCGACCAACCATTAAATTAGAACACGAACGAAATCTAGGATTTAAATAGCCCCGTTTTGTTTTTGGTACGTAAAATGTCTCCGACGAGTTAGCTTTTATGCAAACGTAATTCTAAAATAAATGAACTTACCTAACTAATTATCTCGTTAGTAGTTTAGTACACGTGACGAGTAGATATTTCATGTCACTTACGTTAAAAATAATTATGAAAAATCACATTTGTAATAAAACGTGCGATCGCATTTTAAGCATTAAGGGAATTTATATAATTTTATCGCAATATATCGGCAAGAAAAATTTCAAGTTTATGATGCTATCATCTATGTATACTTGAGTATTTTTTGGTTTTGCTCATTGTCCACAAAGTACTGAACCAAATGCCACAAGATTGATATAACGCCACCGTGAAGCTGTGCCAATCACAATACCAAAATTATTTAAGAAAATCAGTTCATAACATCCAGAAATATCGTGAAAAATGCATAACAAAAGAAGCAATATTCACTCAAATTAAAAAAAATCTTAAAAATAATATCTAAATCTTGTTAATCTCTCTATACTACAGTCTCATATTTCGGTGTCATAATTTTCAAATGGGTGTCAGAGTTTCATTACAACTTGCTCGATTTGAACCTTGTCTCGCTATTATAACGTTAGTGCTCACTATCATCGTTGCATTTAAGTAAAAAACAAACACACTGTAAAAAAACTTCTGGTAACTTCGAGTTCAATCGCTGAATCAGCCCATCTTTGAGATGGTATTCAACTAAAATATACACATCTTAATCTACTATTTGTTTAATATATTTAAAAATATATATTCGTTTAAAATGTACTAAGGAGGGTCTGGCTGAGCACTTTGCTCGCCCACAAATTTCGGTGAAGTTGTAAAAACCACGCGGTAAGCAACAAAGTGTCCGTGCTTGTAAGTTTTATTTAGATTTAAAAGGATAGATTATTAATAAAAAAAAGATTTACTGAACGCAGCAACTATTATAATAAAAGTCAACAAGCTTATATTCTCCAAGTAGGTAGGCAGAGGTAGATTAGTGAGAAAGTGATACCACAAAGTTCATATTTTCAGTATCTCGCCTGGCAAAACGACGTTCGTCAAAGAGAAATATTGCGATTCAGTCCAAGAATAGATGAATTTTTTCTTTCTATAGTATCTATGAAATTTTTTATAAAGGAAAACAAGCAAACAGACGTTTACATCTAAAGTAAGTTAATTTACATAACCTGTAAACATGTTAACAGTATATTACCAACGCGGGGCCGAAGTGTGTAAGTTGTTTTACTATTTAAATAAAAGAGAAATGTTTTTGAAGAAACACAACAAACCGAGTCGTTGCAAGACTGTACCTCGGTTTTTGTTTTTTCACGAAGTAGAAATTCAATGTTCTTGAGATATATTTTATATGTCAATATATTTATTCATCGACATTGAATAAATTTCATCGTTTCCAAATTCTAACGTCTACTTTTGGACGAATATTACTTTTTCTACTTACCTAATAAATTAAAATCACCTTAAATTGTTAGGTGAATACGAAAAATAATATTTTTCGTTATTATTGAATTAGTTGCTCTGCATTTTTTATATCTACGAGATAAGACAGCCAACGAGATCTGACAGATATAATCCCCTGATTATAAGATTATTAGAAATAATCGTGGCGACAGATGTCGTAGGTGTGTCGTTGTCCTGTCACCGCGATGTTAGGCTTAATGTACACTTCTGCCGGCTACCGTACTTTCCGAATAAAGTCAAAGTAACATCCTTACCAGGGTAAGTTGCTGCACAGCACTCTATCACCAGTGGACTTAAGGTGATAGAGTGCTGTGTTGGTCCGGGTTCCGTTGTAGAATAGACTAACTGTCTTCCACACAGGCAGCTCGTAAGAGGCGAGCACAGAGGCTATTGTCACCAACAACTTGACATTGACTAGCCACCGCCTTACCTATTCCTGCGATAATAGCATCAGTGCTCGACATTGTCGTGTTCTGGTTTAAAGGATAGGGTAGCCGGTAAACGTACTCACGCAAGTGGCTTACCATACCAGCTTCAGATTGGCAACGGCAACGGCAATTGGGAATGATTCCCACCTTTGGTGTCTATAGGTGACGTATATTTATTACCATCAGGAAATCTGTCTGCTTGTTTGTCTTCTAGTATCAGAAAAAAGTTAATCTATGCTGGCCTTTTAGTTTTGCAGGGACTCAAATAGTCTATGCTGCCCAGGACAATACAGGAGTATTAATTTTCTCGTCGTTTTATAGGGAATACCACGAAAAAATAATTTGAATCAGCCTATTTTTTATCATATACCATAAAAAAATTAAGATAATCATAATTACGGTAAATAAAATAAACATCAAAGCAATGCAAATGTTATTTTTTACGATCGTCATAAGAAATTTTAGCGTTCATAAAGTAGCTCTGCGTAACGATAATGGAGTTAAAGGGGGCCTTTTTTAATTTTTGAGAATATTAAATTGTTGAGATTGGCCCTTTAAGAGTTAGATCACTATGATTAATACTTGTGACATATATTCTTTAGCAGTGTCATACCGAATATCAGCAACTTGGACAAAATGGGACTTACAGGAGTTTTGCCATATGATAAGAAAATTCTCTTAAGGCTTGAAATAAGGCCTTGTGCACAAGAGCATTATTTGCCCTGTGTGTTTCTATATGGAAGCGAGACATGGCTTTAAAAAGACATGTGCAGGAGCTACACGTCACTAAGATGAATATGTTAAGGTGGATGTGCCGTGTCACGAAATTAGACCGTATTAGTAATGCTTATATTCGCGGAAGTCTAGGTGTTTATATAAAATACAGAAAAGTTTGGTCATGTAGTTCAATAGCCTAGCAAGTACGTGGGGTATAAATACCTTGATATATATATCTAGCAAAAAATTTTTAAGAAGACCCAAGAAGAGCTGGCTTGTCGTCGTAAAGTCGAATATGCAAGCCAATGATTTGACGATAGAGAATCCTATCCAATACAACGAAAGACCCGACTAGACCAGTAGATGTCAGTGTCCATATTTAGATTGTGGTAAAAAGATTGAATAGAAACTTGATATATTTTTGAGATGTATCCTGAATATTTCACTTCAAAATAAAGAAGTAAGATGAAGTTGTATGTGTAAAGCTGTGGTATAATGTGCATTCTTTTAGATAATAGACCCGGTAACATCCTAATTAGCAAATTGATTACTTACCTTGAAGTTACGGAACCTTTCATGCGTAAGCTTGATTCGCATTTGGCCGAATTTTACATTGTTATGATATGGTTTTATAATTTGATTATTTAACCAAGGCCGTTACACGGATCCATGATTATCGTTCCCAACGATCCCGGAACATTAAATAAAACAATCGGCTGAAGCTCCACCAAGAGTAAACTTAATCCTCAGTCAATATAAATTCATTCAAACTAAGGAATATTGTTTTGATCAATTAAAAGTTAAATGGAATTTAAATGTTTTCTCCGCCATTTTAAGTTTATGCCAACTTGAGTAATTTTTAATTGTACGGCTGTCAAGTTTATCGCCAATTATTATTGTTTGACTTAGGAAAATAGAGTGTTGACTTTATTTTATTATTTTTTGAAATTAAAGTACAACAAAACGACCAATTTCTTGATGATAATAAATAAATTTTACAATACCTTTAACCTTAAACTTTTTAAACGTGAGGCTGAAATCTTAACTTACCTAAGAAACTTAATATGGTTTTAATCACTGTTTCTCTCCAATAAAGCGTCAGTTTTCACAATAGTAGAGTCACTGGTTACTTTTTTATATGATAAAACAACGAACAAGCTCACGGGTCTACTGACGTAAAGAGAAAACCGTGGCCTATAGCCACCATATTTATGTTGTAGGTGCGTCGCTGTCCTGTGGCCGGGATGTTTGATCTAATATGCAAGTTTATCGGCTACCTTACCCTCCAGATACGACAATGTTATTTTGGCGACAGGATTAAATAGGTTAGTAAATCCATAACCGGAAGAGCTGCTTTATCACCGGCACAAAACTCTACCACTCTACCAACTCTTCCAAAAATCATAACATTTCAGACTGGTAACGAATGACAACTTGCCTGCAGGCAGCAGTAATCCTTACTGTTAGATCCGTCTGATTATCATTTGCCTTCCATTATCATAAGTTAGCTTATTGGGATCTGGCACTTAATACAAAAAACTACATTGTTTAAAGATTGTATATTCGATTGTTAAATAGCCAATCCATAAAAGTTAGGATCGTGTCTAATGTCAAAAAGAAAAATGAAACGAGTGGGTACTCAATAGAATTTATTTCACGTAACTATCGATAGATATTTTTCAAAACAAAATGTTTACTATATATCACGTCGGTAAGAGTAGAACATTATGCTTGAAGTAACGTCGGCCTTGGGCCCTAAAACTACGGATTAGTGATGTGAAAGTGGTCACAATCGGTAAAATCGACTGCGATATGAATATTGCAATAAGTAGCACCGACGCTACGGTCGCGGCCGTCGGTCGTGTCGCCGCCGCTCCAGCGTGCAGCTCCGCGAGGCTTTCTTCTGGAACAAAGGGAACGTGTTAAATATACATACACTTTATGTTTTTTGCAGTTGATGCAACTTCGATGAAATTTTTAATGTTTTAATTTCTATTTTCAACATTTCATTTATTGTATTTTTTTTAAATCGGTAAAACTGCTTCGTTTTTACGGGTCTTTCATATTTTGTTTTCAATGTATAAGTGACGTGAATTTTTTAATCGATTATGATTAAAAAAAGCCTTTAAATCAAGATTTAAGAAGAATTATGGCAAGACAAGATACTTCGTATAGAAGAGGAATTACCAACACCCTGGTCGACATCATTGGGTTGCAGAACCATTGCAGCATTAGCATGTGGCTTAACAACTGGAACATAATGTGTAACGTCATAATATATAATACACCAATAGCAATATTATCTTGGTTCCTATATAGGGTAGCAGGTTGAGGAAAAAGGTAGAAAAAAAGTCTTTGCAAACATCACTTTCTGAAATAGTTGAAGTGTTAATGACAAGCGAAACAATGCCTATTTTAATAAACCTGATTGGTTATTCTTAGAAATCTATGACTAAGTAAAATGTTGCAGGTAAAGTGTTCAAAAATAGGCAAATGTTGGGAAATTTTTAAAAAATAAAAGAACGTAAATTAAGTAAATGAATTGGTACATTTTTGCATTACTTAAGCAAAATAATTCTACTTTCTCTTTTATTAGTAATTATGCCATAATTAGGTTGCTCTGAAAATTTTGCCGAGTGAGGCAAACATAAAAGTTTTACAACCAAAGTACTATAACATTGCTAACGCTTAAAACGAAACAAAATTACTCGGTACTGTGCGAATTAGCTACAGCCACAGGAGTTGTGACGGAGGACTTGTTATACAGTTACATGTGCTCTCGGGAATGTGAAAAGAATTGTAACTAATTTCGTCAAAGGACTGTGCTAACTGAAAACTGGTTTGACTTTTAATTGGGTTACTTAAGTATATTCAATTATACACACAAGTTAAAAATATTGAAATATTATGTACATTTTTAAGTTTTACAACAGCAAAATCTGTAGCGACACTTTTGTTTTTATTAGACAAATTTGGCTAAACATACCATATACCTAGTTTATATGTTACTTATGAGTAGTTATTTCACAGTTTAATATTAAGTTACGTATGTGAAAAACACGACAACGATGGGATCTCTTCAAGAAGGCAATGTTACTAAAACGGGCGAGGTATTTCAATGCATTAGTGCAATAATCCAGTAACCTACAGGCAGGGGGCGGTGGAGTCGTCACATCCGACGTTTTCATAACTTGGGTAAATTATCAAAGATAAGATTTTAGAATAGAATAAGTTGTGGAAAAATATAAGCTATTTAAGTTATTGTTCAAATACTATGAAGGTACTACTTTAAAATAGTTGTTGGTAAAAAACGAGTACAATTTGCAAAAATAATCTAACTCTTGAGAAAGAAATGTTTGAATCCATTACGAACGAGTTTTGTCAGATCTTAGACGTGTTATAAATTCTTAAATTTTTATCAGCGTGTGCCTCCAACGAAATCCGTACTAATATTATAAATGCGAAAGTAACTGTCTGTCTGTCTTTCACGCCTAAACCACGGAACCGATTTTGATGAAATTTTGTACAGAGATAGAGTAGACATTGAAAAAGGACATACCCTACTTTTTAACTGACTACATTAAAAAGAGGGTATGTTTTTACGTGATTAGTATTATAAGTCGGAAAAATGTCTGTCCTTTGAAAGTTGTCCGTATTATTACAATAATTCACACGGGCGAAGCCGCGGGCGGACAGCTAATATATAATATAAAAATAAGTCGGGTTTTCCTTCCTGATGCTATAACTCCAGAACACACGAACCGATTTCTATGGTTTTGCATTCGTTGGAAAGGTCTCGGGTTCCGTGAGGTTTATAGCAAAGAAAATTGGCGAAACGGAGTTCGCCGATTTTGTCAGTAATTATCCGGTATTTTAGGTATTTGTTACAGTGGTAACAGAAATATATCACATGTAAAAATTTCAACTATCTAGCTGTGCTTTGTAAGATACAGCCTGGTGAAATACATACAGACTGACAGATGGACAGCGGAGTCTTAGTAATAGGGTTCCGTTTTTTCACTTTGAGTGAGGTACCCTAAAAACGAAGATAATCAAAATATTATATTACTAGCTGTGGCTGCGACTTTCTTCGCGTTTTTATATAATTATTTTATTTTATACACTTCTAATATAAATGTCTAAAATAAAAGTAGCCAACGCCGTTCCTTATTAAAGAAGCTGTCTGCCAGTGAAAGTCCCGTTAAAATCCGTTTCAGAGATTATGCTATATTTTTACAAACAGATAGATGGAGTGTTGTGAATCAGTTTGGATTGATGTTACTGTCTATTCCTACCGCCACAGCGTTAGTGCGCACCATTGTCATGACCCAGGTATTTAAGGTGGCTGCTAAACTTGCACATTCTCATAAAATATCAAAAGCATTAACGGTATTTACAGGTGGTACGCTCTTACCATTTATATTTATTGACCGTTTTGTCTTACCATCCCGAGAAACAAGCGATTGTTTGCTATCTTATCTCATAAAACTGCAGTAGCGTGGTGATAAACGTAGGCTTTTGCATATCAAACAAATATTAACACACATTGCAGATAATGACGTCGTTTTGGGGTTTCGTGATAGGGTTTTGTTGGAACAAAGTTCCTTATCGCGCGTTGTGAAAGGGGGCTAGACGGAAAGCATTCTGACGAAAAGTTGTGACGACAATTTTTGCTATAGTAAGCTATTGCAAGCTGTGCGGCGTGCGCATGTTTCTCTGTCTGTCTCTCGCTATCTCTTATAGAAAGTAAGCCAGATATTTTCATTTCTATCTCGCATTGAACAGTGTGGTGTCGCGACGATTATTTTCTTTTATTATCGATTAATTAGAGAAGGAATTGTAATAAAAAAAATCGTAAGCTTCGTTCCATCCGGGTGTTCTTTGACACCTCTCAACTTTTTTTTGTTTTAGGTACGAGAAGCCAACAAAATGTAAGTAATACTCCAACTTATAAAAACGTAAAAGTTGTATATGTTTTTTTTATAGGACTGAAAACCAAACAATCCGACGGATTTACATATATAACCTACTTGTTGATAAGAACCATAAGAGTCCTATAAACACTTAAGGTTTTAATGGTGGTGTTTAAGGTGGCCTCTTTTGTAAGTAAGTTGCTATTATGAGGGTGGTCCAGACTTGAAAATGATAATTGTTGGCAATTACATTTTTTATTAAGTCGGCGATATCAATTTAAGATAATCATATAAGAATAAGGTCACACTGTCAGTGACAAAAAAAAGTGACGCTCTGTGACGTGAAGTTGGCAGTAAAAATATTTACCCTATAATTCTTTAAAGTTAATAAATATAGTTACGACCTATTGAGTAAATTCTTATTTACTGAAATAAAACTAATATTTTGAAGATTAACTTGGATTATATTGAACAACCGTTTTTTACAAAAACGTAATCTATCAATTTTATATTACGTCTGTCAATTTTTACATTATATCTGTCAATGTTAATAATGCCAACTACGAATTCTGTTTCAGCCAGTAATATTTAAATATCATTCAATTTGACGGATATAATACAACTCACAATTTATACTACCAATATTACTGATACCATACCTCAAACACAAATAATACTTTAATGGTCTAACAGACCATATCCCCGAACGAGTAGGCAGAGGTTCATGTGCATCCTTAATTAAGCGACGATATTAGGACCCGTGATGCGATAGGTGGTAACTCTTCCGCCATGTCGGGCTCAAATCGGGCGATGTTATGTTTTTCAGGTGAACTTAAAAATACATAAAAAAGTTGTGCTATGCGGGAATGAAACCCAGGAACGCGAGCGTTACATACTCTTGACCACAGAGGTGATATTTTATAAGCGTAAGCGGCCAAAAATACTCCAAAAAATTGACATCAACTTTATTACAATGTGTCAGAAAATGTGTAAAAGAAATTGGACATTTTTTTATTTTATTGCCTCTGGGGTGTGAATATACAATTTTTGGGCCTAGTGCTCAAAATTAAAAAAACTTTTTGTACGCAAACAAAGTCAGAAGCAGCAACTACTATTATAACTGTATCTTTTACCAAGGTTGGAACCTTGACACAGGAATATAATTCATGCTTCATTTTCTTTTTATTATAATCAGATAAAAATGAGTAACGAGATCCAATGTACACATAGTAGCGACGTTGCAGCAAATATTTGCCGAATTTTACTCACGAGATCAATGATAAGTTTAAATGACGAAACTTTGAAAAAAAAAGAAATTTTAAATGGTAATAAAATATACATTTTTTTTATTTTTTAGTCCCGGATTTCTTAATGTTCTTAATTTTACTGTCTTTTTGTATATTTGTTAGGCAATTTATTAACCCGGCGATATTGAATAAATTTAATAATTCTTTTTTAAAATAATATGGGATTCATTTTATAATATGTTTATATTGTTTTCATCTTATTTAAAATAAGAATTACAAAAATAAATTATTGATAAATCCAAAATGGCGACGTCCGAAGGTTTATCACATTACGAATTCTAATACTAAAATTTAAAAAATGGCAAACTTTTCATATCTATACCCGAAGAATAAATTCGAAAGTTGGTGTGTTTGTGGAGATAGTTAGAATGAATATTGTCATAATATAATTTAACCCTAATATTTAAAAATGTTAAAAAAGCCATAACTTTAATACGCGGGAGAAACCGCGGACAACAACTTATTAATACCACATAATTACTTGTATTTTCTTTTCAATTACTATTCATTACATTAACTCACAATTACTAAGTTCTTCTTGAACCACCTTTTTGTTATTCGTCTTTGTGTCGAGATGTTTGCCATTGCGTCGTGACCAGACATTAGAGTCTGCCGCATCATGTGATTCAAAAACGAGACTACTTTAAATACACATACATACACAGTATACATTATTAATAATCACTATGTACTTTGTAAATATTTGGAAAATTGTGCGCTAATAATAAAATAATCGCTCTAATTTGCACATTTCTGAACGTTATCGGTTTATAAATACAAATAATGATGTGCGAGGGTTATAATATACTGAATAATAATTAATATGTATACGCAGTAAGAATACAAAAATGATTTGATTCTAATCTTTTTTTTTACTGTTTGTTTTTGTATATTCGTTACGTGACTACTCCGCTAAATTTTGCATGTTTTACGAGTAAAAGAGGTTTCAGGCTTTTTTTATGAACCTCAAGAAATATCCCAAAAAACTTTTTAAAATATGAACAAAAAAAATGTTTTCTCAGGCGCCATTTAAATTGAGGTCGTTTATTTGTACTGTGATTAATTTATTTTACTGTGATTAATTAAACCATTTATTTTTGTTGTATTTTTGTTATAAAGTAAAATAATATTAATTCGATGAAGATCTAAGAAAATGTTTTTAAATAGTGCTTAATCATGTGATTTTGTTTTTCTAAGACAACATCATAATGCAATTGAAGTCGATTTGTTTGCAATTTTACTGATTTAAATAATCTGGTAAATCAATTAAATTTAAATATATGCTATAAAGTTTAACTCAAAAACGAGTTTTCAAGTCCGCATGAAATTTATATGAGACCAATTGAAAATCACCAGCTTTCAAATAAAAAAATCAACATTCATTCATTCGTCCAGTAAAAAATTTTGAAGCAATACATAAAAACCGGTTTCTGTTTTCTAAAAACTCTGTTGTAGTTTTACGTTTAAGTTTAGGTAGTTATAGCTAATTAACTTTTTTATACTGGAACAAACAAGCTGATAAAAATCTGATGACAAAAAAAATAGAAGCTCACTACGTATTCTGCTTTGCAATAGATATTCCAAGAATACATGTTTGTTTGGAAGAAAATACGAGTAAATGATCAAATATTGAAGCTCATAAGTATAATATACATATAATAAAACTGTAGAAAAGTGAATTCTGTACATTGAAGACATTTTTCGCATTTTTAGAATTCTTGTCTGTCTGTCTGTCTGTTAATTTGTTACGCAATCACGCAAAATCCGCTGGACGGATTTAAATGAAACTTTGTAGGATTGTAGTCGGGTTTCCGCGGAAGAGGGAGCTAAAATCTAAAATTGCCTATAATTCGTATACGTAGGGTCAGATTATATTTTTTATTTTTTCCTTATTTTATAGAACATAGCTCTCAGAATAAACTGTCATATTTTCCAAGTTGTAAGATTTTTAGTTCAGAAATTACAGACCCTAACAACTCTCAGTATAAATACGCTTCTAGCATAACTTGAACTCTGAAATGGAGACGAACCTTGACGCGTATAGGTCAGCTTAAACTGGATATATGATTTTATTAGGTTCGCTTTGTCAATACTTGTACCATCCTATGGCCGTTGATGAGAAAAACCTAAGTTTCTTAGAATTGTAGTTTGTACTACCGATCAACATGGATAATTTTTATCCGAATGCACAAAAAAAATGTAACATTTTTTGTCTATTTCGTCCTCTTACAATCCCACAATGTCTACTAAATTAAATTTTGGTTAAAATTAAATTATTAAAAGGATATTTAATCCGATTATGCAAAGAAGCATACATTGGTTTATTTGTGGTAATGTGCTGTGCAGAAACTTGCTCGGATAGGGATCCACCACCTTACCTATTCCTGCCGCCACAATTACATTGTCGTGTTCCGTTCCGGAGGTAGGATAGCCGGTAGACTTGCGCAGAGGGTCTACCAGCGGCGCACCTACCACATCTATGATGTCTATAAGCTACGGTTGTCTCTTTCCGTCAGGAGACCCGTGTGTCTGTTCGCTGTCTTATACCATAAAAAATGCAAACCATATGCATATTATATATACTTCTACAATAATTATAATGCGATTTTTTGCTATTATAGTTACTACGTATGGTGCCTTCGAGTCAAGTTCGAGTCAGACAAGTCAGACTCGCAATTGGCTTATTTTTAATATAGGTACGTGTCATAATATCTCGATCGTTAATTTTTCGTATTGTAAGTAAATCTTAATGCTTTCTTTGGTTTGAAAACCAG
>DVZL01004154.1:0-13193 GCA_018236625.1 Lasaia peninsularis | reverse complement strand
AGATGTTTATATTTCCGGGTCTGGGTGTTTATTAAATTTATTCTTGTATCTATTTAAGTATTTCTATGTATTAGTATACCCATAGTACCCATAACACAAGCATTTAATTTGCTTACTTTCACTATATCCAATAAAATAAAACTCATTAAATTCGTTGGGTAGTTTTAAAGATCTGAGCATACATACAGACAGGAATGGGAAGCGACTTAGTTTCATACTATGTAGTGATAAAGAATCTTAGTAGTCCGTTGTAGTTTTATATTCACACACAGTTCATACATTTTAGTTTCAAAAATTAATGAATTGTGTGTGTGTAAAACATGCTTCCACACAACACATTAACTATGTAACTTTCGTGCAACACACATGGTTATTGGCATTAAGTTCGCCCTCGTACATAATTTTGCTTAATAAATAATTTAAATAAATAATTATCATTCTCATGACCTTCTGCCATTACTTGGGGTCGGGGTAATATGTCTTTGTCCATTTGCTCCTATCAGATGTCAATTCCACAGTTACTCCCATCATACACATTTTTTTTTACACAATCCACCCACCCTTGGCCTGCTTCTACCCTTAAACCCTCCAACATTCTAGTCCAACATTATTCTGGTCACGTGCCCTTCATCCCTATCACATGCCCACACCATGCTAGTTGTCTTTTCTAATCCTTTCAATCATTGGAACTACTTTGAAACTTCCTCTTCACTATATAGTATAAAACAAAGTCAGTTTCTCTGTCACTATGTCGCTCTGCACGCTTAAATCAAAATGTTGAAGCGGATTTTTCCTAGAACGAGTGATTCAAGAGGGAGGTTTTTATGTATATAACATGTATAGTATACCCGTGCAAAGCCGGTGCCGGTCGCTAGTTTATGATAAAGTCAAAGTAAATATTTTCTATATTTTGTAGCTTTTGTTAATAAAAAAGTATACTTCAACATACGTTTTTTGAAAATTTTATCCTTTCTAGCGACCCCACATATCCATCTCAGCATCCTCATCTCATTTACGTGTAATGTTCATTCATTAGCGGCCCAACACTCTGATCCACACAAGACGACAGGTCTAGTAACAAATCTAAGATACATTTATTTATTTTTGTTATGGACAATATTTCCTTGATTTGAACTTGAGTTAAAAAGGGTTACGTAAATATCATCACGTCCATATCCTTGAAGGGGCAGGCAGAGGTACAAACGTATGCATCCACGATTATTCGACAATATTATGTCCCAATGTGATAGGTGGCAAATCCGACGCAATATCGGGCATAATCCAATAAACTAATTAACGTTGCGTTTTCCGGTAAAATTGTTGAAACTTATTAAACAAGTTGCCCTACCCGAACCCGAAATCAAACCAAGACGTTATCGTCGGACACCGACGATGCAGGACTTTAAAAGTACCCAACCCAAATGATTCAAGAGGAAGGTTTATATGTACATAACATGCGTTAACATAACCGTGCGAAGTCGGAGCCGGTCGCTAGTTTATAATAAAGTCAAAGTAAATATTTTCTACATGTAGCTTTTGTTAATAAAAAAAGTTTACTTAACATACGGCCTAAAAGTACATTAAAAATAACAATTTTCAAATTTACCAAACAAACGGGGAAGCTGAAGTCGGTTATCGTATGAGATATGGTGATTACGAAAGTTACGAATACAAAGCTCGCCTCTTCCCTCTTCTTTATTTGTATTCGAGATGATTATCGATTGAGATGCTCAGTTTACAAGTCGAGGAGTCTGATAATACGATACTGGATACAGGTAGCGCGAGAAATATATGGAGCTGATATTTTAAGATTATTATTCATAGTAATATTGTCATTGCGAAAAAATCAGTCAAGTGCGAAAAAACAGCAAGTATAAAAACAGCAAAAAACATGTTTGTTGTATGAGAACACCATTTGCATATCAACTTTATTTTGTTTTTAGTAAGTACCTATTTGTTGTTATAGCGGCAACAGAAATATATCATCTGTGAAATTTTTAACCGTCTGGCTAACACGGTTCACGAGATATAGGCTGATGATAGACAGACAGACAGGCGGACGGACAGCAGTCTTAATAATAGGGTTTAGTTTTTTACCTGTTGAGTGCTGAACCCTAAAAAAATGGTTAATTACTAGGATTTACAAACTTGATATAAAAGATTGTCAATAATATATTCGGAACATAATGACGTCATTGCTCTTAATGAAGCTGAAAAACTAAGTTGAACATGTCGAAATCCGGATGTTATATGTTTATAGACAAAAAAAAACACTAAACAGTTATTGTATTCATGAAAAGATGGTAAAATCAAATAGAAATTTTTTGCAAGATTTTAAGCTTAAATCGACGCACTGTCAATAATTATATTAAACGTTAGTATCATACAAATAAAACAAAATCTTCTCATATAATAACTAATAATTATACCTAGTTCAAGTCAGTACTAATATTAAACAATCCGAGTTCGCTAAAGGAAACAAGACCGAATGATATTTCTAAGTTTTCCTAATAAAATCAAAGTCTTATACGAACACATCAAAAATTAAAACAGATATGTAAAACTTTAAGATGTATTTTTAAGTACTATAACTAAAAAAAATATTTTTTAAAACATATTTAAACTTCAGACTGCAAAGTTCTTAAAGAAGAAAAAACCATGTGTTTCAAATTTGTTACTAACATCGTAACCATGGCAAGTAGAGTTTTGCAGTTGAGATTTCAAATGAAATACCAACCTAATAAAAACCGGATGTGTTAAACCACTCTATATAGGTTGGCACATTCCCCACCGCGTTTTTCGCGGGGTATTATCAATTATTAAACATCAGCATGGAAATAGCACCCAGGAGTCCGCGAGCATCCGCCCCCGTGTATATTGCGTACTTGTATTAAATATTCCTGGATTAGAGGCCTTTACGATTCAACGACACGGAAACAAAACGGCGGAATGAACGACAAATGCATGAATTCCTATTGAAAATGTTTACGGAGATAACTATGGCACTGATATTAAAAGCTTGGGTAATTTGCAGCAATGGATTATAGGATAAAAAAATATTAATGATGTACATTTGTCTAAACACAAGCACATTGGGTTAAAAAAATTATAGTTTTTTTAATTAGACTAATTCTTGAAGTTATCCTCTAAGCAGTAACATGACAATAGCAAGTATTGTATTTCCGCAGAAACAGAACGATCACGATTAGTATGATGAACCGAACCACCGCAGAGTACTGATGGCGGTGTAATGTTAAATGAGACGTCCGTCCGTCCTATCTACTATTTTAAGTAGTTTTCATTTATTTCTTCCAATTTTAAAAAAGCATTCGGAAACAATGTTAGTACTAAGGAAGTCATTTAAATAAAAAACACTTTTGTGAATGTAACTTTTGTGTGTAACCGATATTTTTAAAGTGAAGTGTAAACACTGTAAGTGCGTTTTTAGTTAAAATACTATTGTGCGAGAAAGCAAGGAAAAAATACATCAAATAAATTATATAAATAGCAAAATAATATCATATTCGTAAGTATATCCATTGATAAAATACATGTGTGTGAACGAAAAAATGTCTGTCTGTCAGAGATATCGTGTCGTTCACGTCTCGTGATGTTGTAAATAATTTGCTACCAGTAAAAGCGGCTTCGGCAGCCGTGAAATGGTTTTCGGTTTTGTGCAAGTTATTAGCGGGATTTGCATGTTTCTGATTTATTGTTTTTTCTTAGGGGGAGTCGCGGTTCGTACCTTGAGAGAAGTCATATTTTCGATTAGAAATAAATATTTATGATAATCGTAAATACGTTTGTTTTAAAATAATACTGATTAAAAGAACGTTTGAAATTTTCTTACATTTCAAATATCTTCACGCTGATCCCTGAAGTAGGGATTCACGTCATGGTTTTGAGATAAGCTAAACAAAGTCGTAGAACAATTTGAAGGGAAACTTGAGAATGACTTGATCAAATGTGATTCGGATAGAGAAAAAATGGGCTCGTAAGAGACGAGCATAGTTTAACTGGGTCACTTCCAACATAACCACTGGTGGTAGTGTTGTGCAGCGACTCGCCCGGGTAGGGATCCACCGCCTCACCTGTTTCTGCGGCCATAATGAGGGCGTCAAATGTCATTTATGTGTCAGTCTGTGGTCATAATTTCTTTATGGGATCAAATAGGAAATAAGCACACGGCTCTCGTGACGGGTAGAGGCAACGGTCTATACGCACCATAGACATTGTAGGTGCGTCGCTGTATTGTGGTCGGGCTGTTAGGCCTGATGTCCCATTCTGCCCTACTCTACCCTCCGGACCGGAACGACGATGTCATTAACTTCGTTATTAATATTGGTTATCTGGAATATTTTCCATATTAACATAATATATTCTCTTGTAGCAAACAACTATCTCTAACAGTTAGATTTTGCTATATAACCTGAGCGAATTTTGAAATTAATAAGGGAGCTATTTTAATAATTGCAGATGAAGTTGGTAACTCAAACAATGGAATGTTATGAAATCATACCGAAGCGTTTACTACGAGTAGTTATTGCAATCAAGTGTAGTTCTAGCTGTTGGAACTCTACTAATTCTGATTAAAATACCATTTTAAGGGATCGCACGGCATAGAGTATTCATTGGGATATATTTTATAGTTAAGGTATTGCTATTTCAGAAACACTCCTCTCCGATTTTATTTTTATTAAAATAAAAGCAAATGTTTCCCATAGTAAGACAATTATTAAGCCTATATATATAGGTTATGTTAACGTTGTAAATTTGAGGATTGTTAAGCGTCTTGTATAATAATTCCTAGGTATATTATTATTGTTAATTGCACGATTTACCAAAGCAATTTGAAATTGCAAAGCATTTATTAGCCACACAATAACTTATTCGGTTTTTCATTGAAATATTCGAAGGTCTAACTAAACGTGTGTAGAAATGTCGCGTACAAACTAATCTGACAGAAATTAAAGTCTTTTGTCCCTTCCTTTTACCTGCGTTGAAAGGACTTTAGTTAATGACAGCATTATATATTGCTGGTAACATATAGATAACCACGGAATAGTTTTAGGAAGTAGTATTACCAAAAATGAAAGCCAATTGCGGGCAGTTGTAAATTAATGTAACATGTAATATTACTATAACATTTCACAAAATCGTAATCCTATTCTCTAGAGTATAGACTGATAATTGCTTGCTGAACTATCCTTTCAAAATTAGGAACATAATTTTCAATGAATACAATAATGATACCAAAACAATAAAATAACCCGAAAGAGATAGTTCAACTTTTGAGTACATTTCACAGATATTCATAACTAATTATGCGCTTCAAATATTCTTGGAAGCGTTCGCAATTACAACCAAATTTTCGACCGCTTTTTACACAGTCGAACCAATAGAAAAATAGCGCTTTAATGCTTTTAGCAAGATGGTAATTTTAATTACTTCTGTCTTCTCCTAATACAACAAAAGAAAGAGACATAACATGAATAATGCTGTCAGTTCACCTTGGCATAATATGTCTGTCAATAGCGGTAAAATTAAGATGTGTCATCTCTTTCGTTTTTAGATTACCGTAGCACTTCTAAAAACGGTAACCTATTACTAAAACTCCATTGTCCATCTGTCTGTTTGTCACCAGCCATTTCTCACGAACCGCGATAGCTAGACAGTTGAAATTTTCATTTTTCATTTAACAACACATACTAAAAACAGAATAAATATTTAAGGGAACATATACATGAAAATCAGTCTAGTCGTTTCGGAGAAATCTAGCAACAAACATCGCAACACGAGAATTTTATATAATTAGAAAATATATATCCATCTAATAACCAAGTAAGGCAAATGCGAAACAACAGATAGACAGCAGATTGGTCAAACTTAATTATTGTATTCGGAAATGGGCTACAAAATTGAATGTACAGTGGAGATATCTGGCGGATGGAATCGCATAAAACCTAATTGATTTAGGGAAGAATTCGGAGATGTTTCTAACAGCCCCGGGTAACTTTATAGCTGCGACGCCACAGACAATATAATGGTTGTACACTTTATTTAATTTTTTAAATAAACAAAAACATTGTTAATATACCTTGTCTTCGTCGCTCGAGGGTTTAGCGTACACGCCTGACCAAACCGCGAGATTCGGATTCGATTACCAACGGGGACAGGGATGTGTGATTAACATATATCTATCTTTTCGAGTCTGGATTTTTATTGAAATTATCCTGGTATCTATTCAAGCATTAGCTTGATTTTCATTAAAATCATGAAAGTGAAAATAAAAATAAATATAAAAAAAATAATACAATAAAAAATTGAAATAAGCTAGAATACGAACCCAGACCTTTGTGTGTTTACCACGAGACCATAAAAAGAAAATATTGTAGCTATCGAATGACTAATGAAATTCAATTCCACAAACCCTTTTATATAAATTACTTTATACTGGTAAACATACTAAATAATCCCATCTAATAAACAAAGCTTAGAAACATCTGTTGGACGCTAATCAAATTAATCCATCTGGGAACATATCGAAACGTCAGGTTGGACTTGTACTGAAAATAATTTGCACCGAAACTTGTCCAACGTAATATGAACTTCGACAGACCAAATACGCTACCTTGTAGCACTTCACAGGGCGATGTTTAGAGGTCTATATGAAATGGCGTTTTGTGCAGGGCGTAGTGGTTATGATGGATCGGACGTCCACTAGATGGGCTTTTGACACCATCATCGCTCAATTCGACAATCGTTGTTCGACGGGAGAGTGCCTTTAGATCGAGTCCATTATTCACCTGTCAGAAAACTGTTTTTGGTGACGCTTTGTTATACGATATATGATTGTCATGTAATCGGAATGAAGACATCCAAATGATCCATGATTATTCCCTCACAGTTTAGAAAGAGTTTTGTTAGTGAAACATAGCCAGTGCATTCTATATATATTAGAGCTATTTTCAAAATATATTGAAAATAGCTCTAATATATTTTGTCTAATACATTAATTGTCTGTGCTAAAATATCACTTGAAATGTTAACATCTCTTTGCTGTCCATCTATAATATTACTAAATTTAAATGCCGCAAATATCCATAAAATTAAAAAAAGTATATGTTTCTCGTTTAAGCGACTAGTTTCTAGTACGGCTTGATATCGCTATAACTATAAACATATACTATGAAACCCATTTATATGACTATAAAACCCAAGGGCGGTCATTAAGTGTTTGTGGGATTAATCTAGACAACCCAGGATTCTCGCATGGTTAATTTTATGTTGCCTGTTGTCATGTTGGAACACCATCTGCTGTGTTTCTTTACGCGCCTGTTTTTTAAAAAATAAAACAAAAATGTAATGTACCATAAATATTAAGCGGACGCGGGTTTCCACACTCAAATGTCAGGAACAATCGGGACTAACGCTGATAATAATGATGATGAAAATAAAAGTACCGCAATAAAATTGAAACTTAATTTAGAATTACTAAAAATAAAACGAAATCTAATAAGTGGGTATCATAATAAAAAAATGTAATTGTAATTTTCATTGTGATTTTTAGTGACTATTAAAAAGAGTTTTAAGTAGTGTCTTATCATTTTTATTTTTTGATGTCATGGAATTGTTAAATTATCAACTTTCTTTTCTCTTACTAGCAGTAAGAGAAAATACTTTTAGGCGGTACAAAGTTCGCCCAGTAAGCTAGTTTTTTATAAAATTTTAAAAAAGAATACGACATAAAACTCTTAATGGTAAGAAACAACACTTTGTAAGAGGAGTTCTGATCAAGTTCATTTAATTTTTTTAAATTAACTTTAAATTAATTTCGTCACATTTCGAAAACATATTCGTCACATATGCCTTTGTTTCTTCTCTTTTCCACATTATACACATAATCGATATAGGCAAATAAGATGTAAAAACAGCCGAGTTAGTTCTCTAAGTGAAAAGTCTTCTATCATAACCAAAATAAACTGCTAACAATATAAAAGTGACCACAGAAAACAAATTAAAAGGTAAACACTGAACAACATATCGTTTCGATTCGGAAACAACTTGAAAAAGATCAAAAGCGACTTATTTAAGACAACATTAGATAATTCCAAAAACATTCTATTAAACATCTATAGATGATAATAAGCCCGGGGTTTAATCCTTCAAAACGATTGAGGCACACGTCTGTAGCGATAGCATCTACATTTAATTAACTGGTCAAACCCAACGTTTGGACCGCAAAACATCAAAGGACATCTTAATACGCTGGGAGCGAAATCGCCTCTGTCTAAACATCGGCATTACCGACCCTAACAATTTGTGTCGTCTTCCTAAGGTGAAATTTTCGCCAACGGGTGTCCAATAGTCTATTAAAACAGTAGTACCAATAAGACTACATCCTTTGTTTATTATAAACACTTTGAATATCGCCATCTCTGTTGCTCGTGTTGAGTTTGGTGTATCGTTATCGCGCCCACACGTTTGTTTTGTAGAAGCATTCTAGTGCATATCTGGGGTACAACCGTAGCAAGAACCCTCAGGAACGTTAACGACATACCCCGAGTTCGCCCGAGGCCGATTCAATTACTACTGTCGTATTATTTCGACGAAAATATGTATGTATTTGTGTATATTTGTTGTGGTGTGAATTAAATTCTGTTTCAAGTTTATTGGTCACGGTTGACGATAAGTTTGGATAAGGGTTTCGAGGGCGGATCGTATGTGTGAAGGTTCTTTATCCGGCAATTTGCTTGCCTTTACTACTTTAACTGGATATTGTATTAATACTAATATACGATTGATTTTTAAATCATCGAATAGAGAAGACATTTCCCCTCCTTTAGTCTACTTAAAATACTTATTTATTGTTTTTATGTAACGCAAATAAACACACGGTCTTACTGATGGTAAGAGACAACCGTGGCCTATAGAAACCAAAGATGTAATAGATGCGTGGCTATCCTCGGGCCGGGATGTTAGGCCTGATGAGCAAGTCCACTGGCTACCCTCCGAACCAGAACACGACCATGCCATTATTACTACCAGGGCGAGATGCTGCACAGCACTCTACCACTAATAGTCTTGTTGGTAATGACCTTTTTAACCTATGCTCGCCTCTTACGAGTTGCCTGGTTGGAAGGCTGATGGTCTGCAGTGGTTTGGTTTTAAGCCTGAAGATGATGGCTGCATAATTTCCTAAAAAATCACTCTACAATAAGTTTTCGTTGCTTTTTAATAACAACTGACCTAGGCTACGGAGGTTTTATTGTGGCTATTGTTTTCAATCTGTCAGGTTCGCATTCAAATTCGGATGATAAGCAATTTGGCATCATCCTTATTGGCTAATAGAACACATCATTTTATATGTAAAAAGTGGTGTATTAATAATTATACAGTTGAAAAAATAGTTTAATAGTAATAATACCAAATGAAGTAAACCATGAAAGAGTTTAGGTGGCGATGTTTAAGTATTTATTACTTTTCTTTATTTTTTTATTATTTACTTATAATAAAAAATATCTTAAAAATTATAATTTTACTATTTTCATGTATTCAAACATAACCTAACTTCAAAACTTTTATCGATCGAGAAATATATCAAAAATGAATTACCCACATCAAAGTGATCCTCACAGAAATATATCGTGGCATTATCTTAAATTAATTAATTAAATCAGGATTTCGTCGTGTATTTTATAACAAATTTATGAAATTTGCACTAGACATGTCCTGTAAGAGCTCATTCTAAATCATTTCTAATTTAAACCGTATAATAAGTAATAACTGACAAGACACACATCATAATAATTGTATTTATAAACGGCGCAAAATTTAATCTTCATCGGGAAAAATATATTATTCTTAATAAAATATGCACGTGTTAGAGAAAATCAATTGTGATGGTAAATAACGACATATTTCGCATGTCTTAAAGCATATTTCATAAAACTCAAATATCCGATATGGCAGTGAGAAGATACCAGAAAATATAAATTGTATAAAGATATTATAATATTTTCTATTTATCTGAAAACCATAACGTCGCCTGAGGTTGGATTTGTGTCCGATATAGCGATGGACTTGCCACCTGTCACATACTGGTCCTTAATATCGTCGTCTAACCGTGGGTGCGCATATGTACCTCCGCCTTCTCTTTCAAGGATATGGGCGTGGCTTTTTTAAAAGTACCTTCACTCCCATTATCTCCAAAGCGGTAACACACCTCTGTACTGCTAGAATATCCAAGACTCGTCCAGTAGATATATCTAGAATACCCACGATTAGCCAAGGCGCCCTGATGTGATTGGTGGTAGGATAGGTTTTTTAAAGATAATATTGGTAATTTAGCAGTATGAAATGGAAGTGTAAGGTTTCTAATAAATTTCCAATTTTAATTGTCGAACTATAGTATAGACAGAATTTTAGCAATGTATCAAAACATTAGACGAAGTGCAGTGTCCCGATGATACCATAATAGGGTTGATTAACCGCCAGCCCCGCAGGATACAATTATGGCTCCGATATTGCTCTTAACAAGTCGATAAGGTGTTATCGGCCGACCTCAGAACAATTTATAGGGAGTTAATAGTTACCCATGAACGAACGCGACTTAATAGTTTGATACAACGTCCCTCATTAGATGACGGTCTAATATTTTGATAGAGTATAAAATATACATTGGATGCTGCCAGATTCGGTTATGGAGTTGGAACACAAACAGACAGACGAACTTCTTGATGCTGAGACTGAGAGTAAGACACTAACATTATTAATTGTGCGTTGTTTAAAGATATCCTGCATTTTATAACAGAACTGGTTGTAAGCACTGCATTTTATTCTGAATAGGCATGTCGTCGCAAGGCTCTTTAATTTTTTTTCTCGTCACGGTGTTAGTGGAAATGTAACTGTTTGCAGAGCAGAAAAGCAGAAGGCAACTATGTATGGTGGTAAAATATGTTTACAGAATTAAACAGGACGATATCTATCTAATACCTTTAAACGAGCGTGTATGTATATATATATATATATATATATATATACATACACGCGATTTCGAAAACGGCTCGAACGATTCACTTGAAATTTTGTATGTATGGGGTTTCGGGGACGATAAATCGATCTAGCATGGTTTTATTTTCAGGTTTCTTTTATTAATTGTGTTTTCATGGAATAAAAACCTTTATCATTACAATACAAAGTTAAATTTCGCCGCATTTTGTTAAGTTAGTGCAGCTCATTTGGGAAATTGGGCGCCTTAATACGGAGAATTCCAGGTTCAAAACCCAGCCCGTACGGTTCTTTATTTTTCTTTTTTTTGAGTTCCTTCTTTTTGTGAGAATACTGTTCCTGAAGGCCCTAAAGAAACAAGAAAAACATTGTAAATTATGTCAAATACCATTTTAAAAAAATGTGATGTACTAACCAAACACCGAGCAAAGCTCCGTCATCCAGGGACTTCCTTTTGATTTAAAAAGAAAAAAATAATATGGTAGTTAAAACAAATATGTATTCCTGTGTCACCTGAATGTTAATATTGCCTCAGACAATTTTTTGAGATTAATGCCTTTAAAATAGCAGTTGCGTATTATACTTGAGCAAATTATTAAATCTGTTCTCACTTGTCGGACATTTACTGATCACTTCATGCAGCGGCAGACACTGATCTGATGCTGATAGGAATAAGTATGACGGTGACGCAATTGTCAAGACTAGCAGGACGACTACAACCTAATGGTGTTAGCGTCATGATCCAATCTCAGACGACAATGGACAGGCTCCGAACCCAGAAAGGAGCATGACGTTTACTAAGTATTTTTATTACCTATCTGTGTGAAGTAAGTTGGTGTCCACTCAACTGCGTTTACTGCATTGTAGTAGATTTTATTTTACTAACAATATCAAAACACAAATGTTTTTGAATTCAATACGACATCTCTAATTAACAAATACGCAAAACCGAGGGCACAAGCAAATAAAATCAAACCCTGTAATCTACCCTGCGGTGCACCGAGTCTAAATACCCAACAAAGTTGCGCATATAAATATTAACATCCCACAAAAATCGTCGTTTAAGAAATCCATTATGAACTCGTAGGAGAAAGGAGCGCGGAAGTGAAACGGTCGCATTAACCAAAGTGCCTACTACCTGCCAAACATTTAATCCATTCCATCCACTAGCATACAGAGCACACATAAAACTTGGTATATATTAATTTTTCAGCGAGCTGTATGTAGCTCTTGAAACGTCGCCGCGGGCGAGCAGACAGTCGCGAGTGTAGCAGACGCGCTCGTCTGAGCGTGCGGCCAGAGAAACACTCGGCAACACTAACATTTGTTTTATTTTCAACTAGCAATGGCCGGTACTTCGTCCGTCGAGTTTTATTAAATTAAAGTTACTTATTATTATGTCAGCTATCTGCCAGTGAAAATACCGTACCGTCGAAATCAGACATCAGCCGTTCTAGAGATTAGCCAGAACAAAAGAAAGTCATAAGAAAAGTATTAAAAAACCTTGCTCTTTGCACTGTGTTTTCAAGTGAATATTTTTGTGATTTTTTGAAATAAAGAATGAAATAAAATAATTAAATTACAGTGGATTCAAAATGATAAAATTAATATAAAACCAAACTATAACTTCTATTCTACCGATTGTCAAGGCTTTAATGTAATAATACTTATTAAAATATGTACACATAACAAAATAGGGACGCTCAAAAATATACTAAAAAAAATGCAAAAAAAATTTACCCTACAGTGCTTAATATGATTGCATTATACGAGTGGAATAATTGTGTGTATACAATCGCGAAAAAATAAAAATTATTGAAACTTCAGGTAAAAGTTGCAAAATCATATCGGATACACCTTTTATAACTTGTCCCTTACTTACCTATACTATCTGTCACGAGAAGGCATAAATTATATAAACAAACGTTTAGAAGTTCCCAACATTTGGGTCAAAGGAAAAAAGTATTTTTTTTTTATATTTAATAAATATTTAATAAATTATTAGTAAAGGAATTGCTGCAAGCATCCGAAGAAAAAATCGAACAGAATTAAAAATAATAATGATATTATTATTTTCATACATTCCATTATACACAAATACACAATAATAACAAATAACTAAAAACGATAAAATTAAGGCAATAATTAACAAAACTTACAACAGTAACAAAATGATAACGAAA